>BMAC01000333.1:621292-645433 GCA_014905375.1 Phtheirospermum japonicum | reverse complement strand
ATGAATTCAACACATTAAAACCCTAGCACACGATAATTATCAAAATTGGAAATAGGCAAAATCGGGAAAGCACCAGCAAATCGGCGGTGGCAATCCGACTACCGAACCATGGCGGCATCGACGGCGGCATCTGGCAGCAACCGGCGAGGCGACGCTCCTCTTCACCTTATCCGACGGCAGCAGTGTTGAGCAGACCAGGCGTCACAGTCGGCGGCGATGGAGACTGGCAGTGAAGCCACGACAATTCGGCGAAGGCGCCGACAATTCGGCGGTGGTGTTCGGGTCCTGGCGGTGAAGATTCATCCATCATCGTCCCAGAAAAAGATGACTTTGGTTGCGGACGGTTGTGGCTTGTGTTTGTAGGTTTGGTAATCTGATGGTGTAATTATAAGGAAGGCCAAATTGGTAACTATACAATTATGTATGGAGTATTTGGCATTTTTTAAAACTAGTTGGGGTATTTGACACACACATTTTTCTAGGGGGAGTATTTGGCAATTCCCCCTATTTTCTTTCGTTTGGTGATTTGTACAAGGATGCCAGGCAACAACTGCTAATAAATTAATTATTTTGGTTATTTTATCTATATGCATTCTTGAATTGGTTTGATGATGAGTAATTTGCTTGTCTGAATTGCACCGCGTCCCTCTCTGCCCTATATAGAACTATGTCACAACGTGTGTTTTATCTTACTAAGAGAGAATTTTCGAAGCTGCAAATAGTTTTGGAGATGGAAGTATAGGCTTTGCTTCTTCCTAATAAAATAACCGAGCCATGAGGAGTTTGTTTGTATAATGGAATATAAAAAAGTGAATTATGAAGGGTTTTTTTTTTAATTAAATAATGTTTTAACAAAGTGAATTATGAAGTTTTTTTTATTAAATAATATATCCGTGAGATTTTAGAATATATAATTGAATCTTGTACTAATTGATTGAGTTTCATATTATATCCTAGAATAACATATTAATATTGTGGATTTTTATACTAATTAGTTGAACTGTTTGCTAGAATCATCCAAATTTCTATTTAAACAAAAAACTCATACTAAATACAACTCTTTTTCTTTAAATTTCAACTTCATATTGACAACGACAATATGAATCTCATACAAACACTATCAAATTTTATATTTATCCTACCAAAATTTACAAAATAATAAAATTTCATACGAACCTTATTATTAGTTTCTTACTAATCCTAAAAATTTCGTATTAATCCCATTAAATTCTATTTTTTTTTCAAAAGAAAATGAACATCAATTTAAATCATACATGGGTTCATCAAATCAGAACCCATAAAATAGAATACAACCATCTGCACACAACTCCACAAATAATTTGTAACGACCAATAACCAATCCAAAAATAAATCTACATCAAGAAATGAAATCTCATAATAATAGGCTCAAACACATAGTAAAAAAAGTAATCTGACCCATTAACACGTAGTTTCCTAATCTCTTTCCCACTTCTTCGATGACGATTGCAAAAATGATTGAAGGTACGATTGATTCGTTCTTCTTCGGCTCAGCCTTTAATGGCTTCACGGTGTAACGATGTCGCGAGGATTCCATAGACGTTGATTGGAGATGAAGCCAATCCAATGGTTGAGATGCACTGAATTTTGAGGCTTTGATTTCCTCAAGAGCATAAATAACAAAGAGCTATGAACAACGGTTGAAGTGGGGATTATTAAAGGCACTGTGGAGTCTACCTATGCAAAGTAACTGAATGTAGTTCTAAACAAGAAGTTATGTGTGAAATTTGGGTTTTTGGAAGATTGTTGTGCATTATATTGTTTCGGGTGGACGTAGGGGGTGAGGAAGGTACATATATATTTGGTTTTTTATAGGGACGGACAGGTTATAATCCAAGTTGTAATTTTTTATTAAATAGAATGTATTTGACCTAAATGAGAAGAAAGAATTTTAGATAATGTTTTTGGGAATTAATGATGGTCTAATGGTACTAAATGGGAATTATCCCTAAAAACAACACAAACCAACTAAACACATAATAACGTATAAATAATAATAATTAAAGTAAACAGACATTAAACGTATAAATGGTAGTTGAAACCTAATTTAATAAACCCCGATATATATAAAAAAATACGTGTTATTACTGCCCTCGGTATTTCGGTATTATAAAAGGTAGTTGCCCCTCGGTTTTATCAAAATAATTCTAATTCAAGGGTCGAGAGATTTATTGAGAAAAACCCTGCTCGGTAAATTCCTCTGAATAATTACCGAGGGATTTGATACCTTCGACACCTTTTACGGAGGAGGGTTTTATCGAGGGATTCATCCCTTTGGTATATCCATTGGTAAACTGAATACCAATGGATTCTTGACCATTACCAAGGGAAAAGTCCCTCAATAAAACACTATTTTTTGTAGTGAATGACAAAGGAACCCTTTTTTATCACATTTCCAATGGCGTACGATTACCCATGCTATGGTTCCCTGTGGTCCAAACCCGGTGCCTTTCTATGCAGATAATCTTCTCATTTGTAATCAATACCTTCGTCCTTTTTGGTACCAACATATGTGGATTTGCCATGGCCCCGTACGTGACTTCCCAAATCAGCTCGTGGCCTTACCCGACAGAACCGTCCGGGGATATTCGACATGGATAGCGAGAGCATTTGATGGGTTGCTTCACCAAAGTTGATCATAAACCTAATATATCTAAGACCTTTCTTTCTCTCATGCATGTGCATGTTCTACTGTATGGAGTCACTACGAAGAGACACTTGTATAATTTTATTTTGAATGCTTGATGATGATATATCATGTAATGTGAAACTTCGATAGTGCGACTATTGAAACTAATAATTGTTTTGTAATCTCATTTGAAAGAATTGCAAACCTTGATTCACAATATTAGTTAAAATCAAATGTGTGTTTTAAAGAGTATAAAATAAGTACCAGCAGAAATTAAAAGACACACGTATAAACCTTTGACTATAACAATATTTATTCTTATAATCGAGCCAACAAGGTAAAAATTCTTATTATTAAAACTTGCGTTTCAATGATTACAAAAGTCGTAATCTACTAAGTAAAAAATTAAAAACTCCTTAAGAGTAGATATGATCTAAATCAGTATAACTCTTCCAAAAAACTAAGATTCACAATCACATGATTGGGTTTTAACAAAAACAATAAAAACTATAAAAGAAAACAATTCTGGCTGCAGGAAGTAATGTTGAATGCTTGCTGAATTCACAGTCGCATACGTTTTCAGGCTAAAACTACAACAAGAACAAAATACTCTCAATCGATTTTTCTTCAATTAATCCTCAGAAGCATGAATCCGATTGTGAGTTTTATATAGGCATACTATGCTTGTATAAGAGACCTACAAAATAAGAAAAAAAAAATGATAAATACAAAATAAAGTAAGTAAATATCATTAGTTAGGAAATAAGACCAAATCTCTAGAGTCCTAATAATATTTACTACCTATAAAAATGAAATCTACTCTAAGTAAAGAAATATACACAATATATTGTAAATATATATAATATAAGGAAATAAGATAAAATCTTACACTTCTAGATAATATATATATAACAATACACGAATTATAAACAATAGATAGAGAAGTAGAACCTAATATAAGACTAAATAATATACATAATGATTATCAAATATGATAAACATCAAGTCTTTCCTGACAAGTGAATCTTGGCAAGAAAGTCAAAATATTAAATAAAACAAAATAATCAATTAATTATTAAATCATGTATTTGAAAAATATGTGACTCAACATACTTAATAATACAGTAACATAAAACTCATAAGGTCAAAAGAATTTTTTAAGTTTATAAAGATTGACAATATACACCATTTTGAATACGTAATTAGCTAAAAGAAACTCTGTGGCACATGTAGAGGAACTCCATCTTCATCCTTAAATGAAAGAATCAATTAATCTTGATGTTTGTGGTAATGTTTTCTTCAAAAATACGAGCTTTTCAAGGAGCCAAATGGAGCCTAGCGTTCAACATGTTTCCCTCAAAATGCACGAGATAGTCCACTGTGTGGATACACTCTTTACATAAGCACATCATCTTAATATCATGTTTTGGTTAAAACAGACTACACACAGATATGTTCACTGTATACCCCTGGTTAACATGGATTTATCTTATTTTAGTTAGTATTTTAGTTCGTTTTTGTTATTATTTTTGGTGTAAGTTGGATAGATTGAGCATATTTTCGTATTTTCTTATCTCCAACTTATTTCATAGTATTTTAATTATAATTAATTAATTTTAAGTTTATTTTAGGTATTTTGAAGCTTTTTGATCTGGAGATAGTCGGGGGAGGGCCTACGAGTGAAGTTTCAGCGAGAACGGGCCTCAATTTGAAGTATTTAAGCTGACACTGAGTACCAGGCTGACACTGGGATACCCAGTGTCTGAGTCCTGCCGATAATGGCTGCCGAGATCTGCTCGTGTCGACGCTGAGAGCTGCTCGCGGCGATCGACGCCCTGCCGACACTGGGTATGCTGATTGACACTGGGTTACCCAGTGTCAACACAAGGAAGTCTTTGTTGCGTCGATCCGGACCGCGTCGATTGACGCCCGATCGACGCTAAAAAAGCATTTTTGACGCGTTTTTAGGATTTTTTTATTGCCCAAGACATGGAAAAGTTATAAATACACTATGTATTTTGGATTTTTACATATATTATCATATTCCTAGGGTTTCAAGGCCTCTTAGGGGTTGACAACCCCAATGACTGTCATTTTATTTTCTTAGTTACTCTTCATAATTCTTAATTTTAAATATTTAGGTTTTAGATTAAAGTAGATTAGTTCTTAGGTAATTTAGATTCAAGATTTCTACGTTCGAACGCTGTTATTCTTCATCGTTTACTAGTAAGTTTTCGATTCCTTTCGTTTAATTAGTTTAATTAATTTCTTATATTTTTAATTTCTTGCTTTATTAGTTCAATTGATCTTCTTAGAATAATTGATCTTCAACACCACCACCACCACCACCACCCGAATGCTGAATTGTCCAATTGATTATGTTGGATTTATGATGATTATATTGATGAGATTTGTTGGCTAGGTCTAATGGGCCTAGAGCCTAGATTCGTTGTGAACCATCAATTGGGATTTCCCAATAGATCGTGGAGACGAATCGAAACTCTACAACCCTTGTTTTCCTAAATCTTTTCAAAACCTTGATTTTATTGTTCTTCGTTTAAATTAAATTCTTGATTTTATGTGTTTAGATTAGGTTTTTATTTTTATTTCTTATTTGTGAACGACACACACAAGAAACACTTTCGAATCTAGTTTTCTTTGAGAGATGACTTGAGTAAACTTATCAACCTACACGCGATCTCGTTCTCTTGCGGGCGAGCTTTTAAAAATTTGACAAATATTTATAAAGTAGGTGCATAAAAGCTTGAATCAACCCCTCTAGTAGATCACCCACTTCTTCAGACATGCTTAATAAACAAACAATAATAATAATAAAAAGGTAAACAAAGGGAATGGCAAAGATTTAACAAATAATAAGATTTTACATTAGTATAAACAAAATCAAATTATGTTTCCATCACTTAAAAGAAGCAACCAGATTTAAATAATTTACAAACAACAACTAATGTCATAAGATTGAGTTGATTAACCATAAGCCAACAACTTCCACTAATAATCATTTATTTGTAATTTACAAATACTCATCATATTGGACTCAATAATAGTAATGCAAACTACACACATTTGACAGAGCTCAACAAAAACAATAATAAATCAACTATAACTCCTACAATCTATAAAGCACGGACACTTTAATTTAGCAATCATAGACATGTCAGATGCTCCTTGGACACGAATACTTCAATTTACCAAAAAAGTGACACTTGTTAAAAGGATAAGTATCACATTTCAAAGCATAAGTATCGATTTTAAAAAGTGAGTGCCACAATACAAACCACTCAGCAAAATGAAGCAAAAACAATAAAACATGAAAATATTTGTAGGGGAAGTAAGATAAATTAGAAGTGACATTTTTGAAGTAGAAATATCACTTTTGAAAGCAAAATTCTGTTACTTCTATTCAAAGTATTATTTCGAGAATTTTTACCTTCACTAGAAAAATAACCAGTGAATTCAAGTTTTCACTTACATTGAAAACTCATAAGAAATTCACCGAAACATATAACTAGTTGCTTATAAACTATCACTTTTCACAGTCTAAACATCATTGGTTAAGTATGAAACAGATGTTGTGCGGCAAAGATAGGAACGTCTTTGAATATGTGAAAATTTAATCGTCTTTGAACAGCAAGAGCAGTAGCAAAGATGTTGGGCGACAAAGATATGAACGTTGACAACAACTGAGATTTCTCAGTGGAATGAATTTACGCGGCATTTCTGGGTGTGATCTTGCTGTTTGGGGGGTGCAGAGACAGAAAGATGTGGGAAGGTTTAATTTGGGGTGACATTATTTGATAATTTTCTTTTAATTATAGGATCCGATTTATGGAAGTGGATCTTGATATTGGGAGGACTGGAACTCCATCATATAAGAAGCGATCCGTGTGCTCGTCACGCAGAAGACCAACACCTAGTTCACTGTCTACTCTAATTCAATTTTTTACTCGTTGTTTACATTACTTACATTCCTTTGTGTATAACTATAGCTTTTATCATTGGCTGAGAAGTGAAATGCCTTAATTTGACTTGAGGAATGTTGTGAAAATATCTTTTGATATTGCGGTATGTTTCTAAACCACATGTGATTTCTTTGATGTTAAAGTTCAGTCTAACTGGAAAAAAAAGGAATTTTATTTTATTTTACAAATCCTTGAGATCACAAAAAAGACAGACTGTAGTGCCACATAGGTGCCATAACCCGTGTCGGTATGTTTCTAAACCATGTGTGATTCCTTTGATGTTGAAGTTCAGTCTAACTGAAAAATTAAAAATTGAATTTTATTTTATTTTACAAATCCTTGAGATCACAAAAAAGACGGAGACTGTAGTACCTACACAAGTGCCATAACCCGTGTCGGTGCAACATAGGTTATGAATCTTATTGGCTCTCAATTTAATAGTGCTATCAAGTTGATAGTTTTTTGTATTCTTGTTTCAAGTCATTCATAAATGCACGCCGAATCTTGGGCATTGAGGTGAATGGAGTTTTCAAATCTCGACCATACTTTTGTCTTTGCTATCATTTCGTCTCCTCAAATAAAAAAGGCAAACACTTGTGTTAAGTCAGATTAACGGGTCATGACCCGTTAGGCCATCTGACCCGATACTATAATGTATTGGTTTTTTACTATAATATATTGGTTTTTGTACTGTAAAGTATTAGTTTTTCATAAATCTCTAATCTGTACTATAATGTATTAATTTTTGTACTGTGATTTAGTTGTACTATGATGTATTGGTTTTTTATTATAATGTATTGATTCTTGCATTATAATGTATTGATATGAAATTTTGACCTAACGGATGATCCGTTAGAGTCCTAACAAGAGTGTTGCCCAATAAAAAATTAAAAAAAATGATAATCCTCTATTTATGTATTGCTCATTACTATGATTACTCTATTAATAATTACTTGATGATCCTAGATTGAGTGGGAAAAGCTTTCAATAGAGCTCATTCGGGAAGTCTTAGTCTTCGAGACAAGATTGATGATTCGTCTTGATGATTATTATTTGTAATAATATTATAACTAGTCGTAATAATTTTTTAAAACATAACTGCTCCAAATATATACTCCAATTATGTGTTACAAAAAACAACTTAGTTGAATTGTACCCTTATAACAGAGTGTTTGCAATAATAATAATAATAATAATAACTTATTGAATTGGTAATCATTGAAAACAAATATTTTCACGATAATTACTAGATATAGTAATTTTATTATTATTATTATTATTTGTGGTAATTTTTGTATTATTATTGGATGTGATAATTTAATTTTATTATTATTAATATTGTTATTTTATCACCGTGATAAGTACGAAAAATATTTTCACGAAATTAACAAAAAAAATAGAAATAAATTATCAAAAACTAAATCAAAAAAAATTGGTGTGCACAAAAATAAAAATCATATCTAATTAGCAAAAAATAATTCTTTAAGTGATGCAAATATATTATTTTGGAAATTTCATGACCTCTCTCTTCTTTTATTGCAAATAGAAAAGAAAAAGGAAAAAGGAAAAAAAAGTCCTTGGCCATCACGCATAGTCGACCGATCAATCCACACCCTTGCTTCCCAAGCTTCAATAGCAGAGCCTTTAATTTCCTTTCTATATAAACCCAACCCATCTCTTACTTTCACATATCCTTTCATAACTTGAGCTCTCATCAACAACAACAAAAAGAAGATCATGAGGAGAGAAGGGCGGCAACGTGGCATGGTCCGAACATTCGCGGTCCTGTCGGCCGCAGACGACCCACGGCCCAGAACAGGAAGAAGTCTCAACGAGCTCAACGCACCGCCAACTGCTGGGCTTTTCACCAAGGCCCCATCCAAGCCCACCAACCACTCCAAGTTCACCGGCAAGTGCGCCCGGCCCAAGTGCCGCGACTGCCACATCGAGCCGGCTTGCAAGTCCAAGGACAAGGCCRAGGGGACCCACAAGACGCGAACGACGCCGTCCGACCTTGGATTGATCGCCGCGGTGGGGCCCGCCACGACTGGGGTTAATGTGTCCGGTTTCTCCGCGATCGACGTTTTGAACTATTTGGATGATGATGAAATTGATGAATGCTATGATTACAAATTCTCMTCTCAATCTCTCATCTCGTGCTGGTGAGATTGACGATGATGACGATAAATTGGGTTTTTGTGACATTGGGCTTGTTTGGCGATGACTTTATAAGATCTGCTATTATATTCTGTTTTCAACTGTTGTCTATTGATTCTACTTGCTTTTAGATGCCAAATTATGTGGCAACAACTGCTAATACAATTAATGATTTTGGTTATTTTCTTATGTGCATTCTTGAATTGGTTCGATGATGAGAATTTGCTTGTCTGAATTGCCACAGTTTCCTGTCTGCCATATATTAATAAAAGGACATAACTGTGTCAACGTGTGCTTTATTTTATTTGTTGTTTACATCAAAACAATTTATTTAATCAATTACAATTTTATAAACTCTTTGTTCCAATGCTGAATATTTGGGGATTTGTTCGCGGGTCCTTGATAACCGAGTAACAACTTTGCTTCCATTAACAACTTTCTTACTAAGAGAGAATTTTCGAAGCTGCAAATAGTTTTTGGAGATGGAGGTGTAGGCTTTGCTTCTTCCTAAAATCACCCCAATTAGGCCAATTGCAAGGAATCTTATGTCATTTAGGTTATACGATTACGTTAATTATGACTCCTACACTAACAAGACAAATTTGTCCATCTAATTAAATTCTATAAACAAGTTACTCCCTTAGTTTATTTGTCCATCTAATTAAATTTTATAAACAAGTTACGCCCTTAGTTTCAAAATATAAGTCGTTTTAGAGTAAAATTTCACACAAATTTAGGAGAAGAGAGAGAATGAAAAAGGTAAAAAGTGAATTGAAAATTGAAATATTGGAGGAGAGAGAGAAAGAAAAAGGTAAAAACATGAATTGGGAATTGAGATATTTGAGGAGAGAGAGCAAGATAAAAGAAAGGTGGGTAGTTTACGATAACAAATAATTAATTATTTACTCATTTATCTAGATTTCTTAATAAATGTATTTTTTACTAAAACGACTTATATTGTGAAATAGAGGGAGTATCATTTATCAGTCTCAAGCACCAACCATTTAATGTTTGATTTTCCTAATTCTCTAATTTCACACCACATACGGTAAAACAAAATTCAGAACACGCAATCGCATTCAGAAGTGTGAATTCATACTACTAAGCAGTCTCATTTTCATACTATCACAAAGTTTGATTTAGTGTTTCCTTTGGGGTCTGATTTATGAAAGATGTTAATGGCGAGCGAAGGAGGCGAAACTTAAGAACACAAGTAAAGGTTTTACTTGCGGTTTAATAATTTCGACTTATGTTATTTAATTTCTTTTTGGAAAATTTTGAATTTTGTTTTCTAAGTAGTATAAGTTGCGATAAGTCCCGCATGAATTAGAATGAAATAGGCGTGGCACTGTTAGTATGAGTTTTCCATAGTGACAATACAAAAATGAGGGAAAACGTACTACGGTTTTGGACACAAATGTTCATTCTCTATGATATTGGTTCGTTATTATATACTTAAATTCTGATTATGCAAAATTATACACATTTGATTTTCATACTAGTTCATTAAAAATGGAATTGCATCATGTAGTGTGAGAATTTAATGTTAAATTCTAGATACAGTAAGATTTAATCACTAAAAAAGAAATTGAAATATGCTAACAGAAAATGCTAACAGGCAAGCATATATTGATAGATTGGTGACGGGTCGTTATGCTGACGGATTATTAAAAAAAAAAAATGCTGACGAGCAGCAAGTCGTCATTAACTTAATTAAATTATAATTTATAATATTATAATTATAATACATTTAAAATAATATTATATATTTATAATTTAATTAATTATTTATAAAATGAAATATATAAATATACTCATCATTTATAAATATAATATACATAATTAATTAATTATAAATTTAATTTAATTAAAATATTCATTTATAAATATAATATAATTATTATACATTTATAAATAATATTATATATTTATAATAATTATATATATTTATTTATATTTATTTATAAACAATACATATTTATAATTAATAATATATACGAATAATAATATATTTATAATTAATAATATATATTTCCAATAAATATATATTTATAATTATTTATAAATAACTATATTCGTAATATATATATATATATATATATATATATATATGAATAATATATATTTATAAAATTATTATATATTTATAATATCATTATTCATAAATATAATCTACACTTATAATTATAATATAATTATTATATATTTATATATAATATTATATATTTATAATAATTATATAATGTTGTTTATATGTAATATATTTATCAATAACATATATTTATAATTATTTATAAGTAACTATATTTACAATATATATCTATATATATAATATATTAATAATAAGATGTATTTATATATCATTATTCATAAATAAAATATACATTTATCAATATAATATAATTAATTATACTTATAATTTACAACATATTTTACATATCTATTATATATTAAAAATATATAAACTCTCAAATGTAATCGACTTGACGAGATGGTAACATCACTCCTCTATTTACCATGAGTTGTGAGTCGGGCTGGGCCAGGTTTTTCGAGTCTATATATTCAGGCCGGAGCCATAGATTGAGCTCAGGTCTATATATTCAGATCGAGAAATCATTTATAGGTCGAGTCTGTGTATTCAGATTGGGACCATGTGTTCAACCCGGGGCTATGTGTACGGATCGGGGTTTTAGCTCAGATCAAATTATCTGGAAGAGTTCGGGGTTCCAGCTCAGGGCAGAGTAGCAGAGAGAAAACCCCGGAAGGGTGACGTGGCATAACCGCCCTGGTTTCACGGAAACCCTAAAAAAGTACACTTATAAATAGTTAATCACAAAGTTAAAGGAAGGAAACTCATTATCTAATCAAGCCCTTACTTTACCAAATTTTCTCCGTATGCTAACTTAAACATCGGACGGGGTTCACTGGAGAACCCTTCCGATCCCCGTCTAACATTTCTTTTGGACGCAGGTTTTATCAAGTGTAGAGATCAAGTTTCATCTTTTGGGGATTTGAGGTCGTTAGTTTGGATCTTATTTCTAGGTAATAAACAATTGGCGCCGTCTGTGAAAATATCAAAGATCTGGATCTAAGACGTGAGTGTCCGACGATGATTATGGAAGAACTACGACGAAACCTTGTCGATGATCTGAACAGAACTCCGGCGACCCACACATCGGGGATAGCCAAAGAAAGAGATAGTGCTCCTCGTAAAGCACCTCAGAATCCCGCCGAGCCGGTGTCCAACTCGACCCCCGGGACGGTGATCCCACCAAGTTTAGGAGCGAACCCATGGGGACCACTATTTTTCGAACAGTTGTCCAGCATCATATCTAAGGCTGTAGATGAAGCGGTGGACAAGAGATTGCTCATTTGAACTTTTATGCACCTACTTTATAAAGGTTTGACAAATTTCTAAAAGCTCGCCCGCAAGAGAACTGGATCGCGTGTAGGTTGATAAGTTGACTCAAATCGTCTCTCAAGGAAAACTAGATTCGTAAGTGTTTCTTGTGTTCGTCGTTCACGAATAAGAAATAAAATAAAAACCTAATCTAAACACATAAAATCAAGAATTTAATTTAAACGAAAAATAATAAAATCAAAAGGTTTTGAAAAGTTTAGGAAAACAAGGGTTCTTGAGCTTCGATTCGCCTCCACGATCTCTCGGAAAATCCCAATTGATGGTTCACAACGAATCTAGGCTCTAGACCCATTAGATCTAGCCAACAATCATCATCAATTTCAACATCATAAATCCATACCAATCATCAACACAATCAAGATTCATACAATTCATCATACTTGGGGGGTTGGTTTGTTGAAGATCAATTATTCTAATAAAAATTCTAACAAGCATATAATTAAAAGTATAAAAGATTAATTAAACTAATTAGGCGAAGAAAATTGAAAACTTACTAATTAAACCGGAGAAAGTTGCAGCGTTCCAAGCGAAATCTTGAACCTAAATTATCTAAACTATCTATTCTAATCTAAAATCTAAGAATTTAAAACTAAGAAATTTAAGAGTAACTAAAGAAATAGAAGGGCACTTGTTGGGGTTGTCATCCCCCAAAAGGCCTTGGAACCTTAGGAATATGATAATGTATGTAAGAATCCGAAATACATAGGGTATTTATAGTTTTTCATGTCTTGGGTAACAAGAAACCCTAAAAACGTGTCAAAAACGCGTTTCCAGCGTCGAGCGTCGATCGACGCGGTCCGTATCGACTCAACAAACCCTAAAAATGCGTCAAAAACGCGTTTTCAGCATCGAGCATTGATCGACGCAGTCCGGATCGACGTAACATAGACTTCCTTGTGATGACACTGGGTAACCCAGTGTCAATCAGCATACCCAGTGTCGGCAGGGCGTCGATCAACGCGAGCAGCTCTCGGCAAGACTCGAACACTGGGTATCCCAGTGTTAGCCTGGTACCCAGTGTCAGCTTAAATACTTCAAATCGAAACCCGTTTTCGCTTAAACTTCACTCGTAGGCCCTCCCCCGACTATCTCCAGATCAAAAAATTTCAAAATACCTAAAATAAACTTAAAATTAATTAATTATAATTAAAATACGATAAAATAAGTTGGAGATAAGAAAATACGAAAATATGCTCAACCCATCCAACTTATACCAAAAACAATAAAAAAAAAGAACTAAAATACTAACTAAAATCAAGACAAATTCATGTTAATCAACTACCCCACGCTTATTGGCTAGTTCGTCCTCGAACAAACAATAATCTCAAAGTATAACAAGAATGAAAATAAGCTCAAGCAAGGATTCGTGTCGTGCTACATACATAATTTTGAAAATATAGATACATGTCACCCAACTTCAAACACTCCACCCTTATTACATTGTTGCTCCAAAATCAAAATCATGCATCCTCACAAAGGGTAATATATATGGGTGTACGCTCAAGCACTCAAGTATTTTTATAGGGACGTGTTTGCACTCATATCATCAAAATACATGCACAATAAATAAGCACTGAAAATAAATCTCTTCTCCATCGCATTTAAGTGTCTAACCCACAAAGAATTGGAAAAGGTCATTTTGAGTTGTAATGCAAGGCTCTTTGGACAGGTATGTAATATATAAGTCGTGTGGCTAACTCATGATCTAACATGATCAATAACTCACCAAACTATTCTAATCACGAAGTAATGTGTTTCACCTCATTCAAAAGACAACCTCACTAAACACTCATAACGTAGCCTTTTTATACTTAGGTTGTTTCTCAACTCGTAACCAAAAACCGACTTTTGCTCGAACCACTTAAACAATATAGAAGCTTATGATACGCTTCCTTATTACAACTCAACTCTTTTCCTTTTAAACATTAGGTTTCATAAGAAAATTAACAACAACACTCAAGCCTTTATAAGCGTAGGCAATGACTCAACATGATTCACCATCCTTTTTTTTTCTCTCTTTTTTTAAAAATTTATTCCCCCTTTTATTCTTCTTCTTTTTTTTTTTATATGGGGTCTTCCTTTTTTTTTTTCTAAGGATGGTGATCCAAGCTTTTCATAAATCCCTGATAAAATTTTCAAAACATAAATAACCAATAATAACTAAATAACTCCTACCCCACACTTTTAATGATTGTAGGAGTCGACTCAAAATCACTCATGGCTATTGAAAATGGATATTTGACTATGATTGGCTCATTCATAATTTATAGTGACTAATATATATGGATATGGCCGGAATAAGGGATTATATGTGCCCTAACGTCATGTTCAAAACTAACTACACACAACGATTTCAAAGAGATATCAAAACAGAACTCATTCAAGTACATGCAAAGATGATAAACACTCAAGCTACTCACTGGCTTTTGCATGAAAAAGTTTTGAATTGACGCTGCTTTGTAGGGTTTTGTGAAATCAATTGCGTCCAAGTACCATTTTATTACAATATATAAATAATAACTTTGAAAGATTTTATGCACTTATACACGCTCAAAGACAAGAACATCAAATCATACTTAGTTAACTTCGACAGGCAAGCCAGACAAACACAATTTAGCGTAGGAATAGCAATCGATCACGTAAAATATTAGCTACTACAAATCACGAATTCAAATTGCACAAATAATTTAAAAATATAAATCATCGCTCGACCATCCCTCCCTAAAAATTCGGCAATCTCATGATTGCCATAAATATATATAAAAGCAAACAAAAAGAGGAAAGGAGTAAGAAAGCGTCCCTGAAAAATTAAATAGTCGAGCTGCTCTAAATAGCGTTGTGCAATCATCCTCCGTCTTGAATCTCGTGATCGAAAATGCCTTGAATAAAAACCTAAAAAGAAAAAAACGAACAAAAACAAACTAACTAGTAATACTTTAAGGAAAAAGAAAAGAAAATAAATACTTGGGTTGCCTCCCAAGAAGCGCTTGTTTAACGTCGGAAGCTCGACGCCTTCTACGAACGATGCTATCCCGGATTCAAGAATAAATGACGATCGTGCCACGCCTTAGTGTTCTCCAAGAGTAGGAATGGGCGATTAAAAATATCAAGGCGGGCATGGTAAGCAAGTCGTAGAGAAATAAGAACTTTAACTCGCTTTGGAGGTAGAAAAAATGAATAATTTATTACCACGAACACATCAAAAGTAAATTGGGGCACAGGGCGATCCTCAATCTTTGGAAAGACTAGGGAATCCGTAACAAACGGGAAAACCCTTGAACTTCTCGAACTCCATTAATCCTTTGATATCCCCCTCAACATCTTGAAAAATATTTAAATCTATATTGGGGCATAGAGGAGGGGGATTGGAATTCTTTTCAACTAACATGTTCACCACCTCCATCTCAATATCGATCAAAGCATCGGGTGGCACAGTAAGAGGCTCAAAAATCTCACTCTTCTCTAAATCGAGCACCTCGACTCCTCCATTCTCATTGAGCTCGAGTAGGCTCGAATCTTCAACATCCTCCGGAATCTCCAACGGCAATACCCCAACAATCTTGTCCAAAGCTTCATCAATTAGCACATGGGTAGCAATCATCCTCCTTACAAACATCTCTCAAGTGATCATTCAAACTCGTATTCTCAACCTCTAAGATGGGCTCAATCGCAACAAGAATCGGCATCTCAGGCTAACTTGGAAGTTCGTCTTTCTCGTTCGACCTTTTTGCTAAATAATCCTCGATTTGAACACACGGTGCCTCTATATTCTTTGCAAACTTAGAATAGTTATCTCGTATAGTCGATAGCGCAAGTTCGTCTTGATGGTGAATAGTTTCGGCTTCTTGATCTTGCTGTTCTACCATTATTTTATGATATAGTATGAAATTGTATGAAATAATTTGAAATTTGGTCGGAATCCAGTGATAATTGTTAGTATGAAATTTTATGATATAGTATGAATTCACATGAATTGAATTGTTATGAATTTCATTTGTAAGAAAGGAAAAAAAAGAAATTAATTACTAAGGATAAATTAGTACTTTTATATAATAATTTAAAATAAATGAGAAGTAAATGAATTAAATGGAATAATAATTTTTCACTAAACTATTTAGGATAATATATTTCTTATATTAGAATTTTACCTAACTATGGGTGTATTCTGTTATAATTTGGGTGCACCACACCTTATATTCGGATACCCCTGTAGTACTTAGGCTGACGTCGATTACTGAGAATTATTTAGGTGACGTAAATATATTATTTTAGAAATTTCATGACCTCTCTCTTCTTTTATTGCAAATAAAAAAGAAAAAAGAAAAATGAATGGAGAAAAAAAAAATTCCTTGGCCATCACGCACAGTTGACCGAGCAGTCCACTCCTTGCTTCCCACGCTGAAACATCAATAACACCACCGCCTTTAATTTCCTTTATATATAAACCCAACCCATCTTTTACTTTTACATATCCTCTCATCACAAAATCCTAATTTGAGCTCTCATCAACAACAACAAAAAAACAGATCATGAGGAGAGAAGGGCGGCAACGTGGCATGGTCCGAACATTCGTGGTCCTGTCGGCCGCAGACGACCCACGGCCCAGTTCAGGAAGAAGTCTCAACGAGCTCAGCGCACCGCCAACTGCTGGGCTTTTCACCAAGGCCCCGTCCAAGCCCACCAACCACTCCAAGTTCACCGGCAAGTGCGCCCGCCACATCGAGCCGGCTTGCAAGTCCAAGGACAAGGCTAAGGGGACCCACAAGACGCGAACGACGCCGTCCGACCTTGGATTGATCGCCGCGGTGGGGCCCGCCACGACTGGGGTTAATGTGTCCGGTTCCTCTGCGATCGACGTTTTGAACTATTTGGATGATAGTGAAATTGATGATTATTACGGAGGTGATTGCGACTATAAATCTCAATCTTTCATCTCGTGCTGTTGAGATTGATGATGATGACGACGATAAATTGAGTTTTGGTGACATTGGGCTTGTTTGGCGATGGTGGGTTTGAATTGATGATAAGATCTGATTAATGTTATATGCTGGAGTCAACTGTTGTTAATTGATTCTACTTGCTTCTAGCTGATGTAATATTTTCTTTCGTTGCGTTTATTTGTAAGAAGGATGCCAAATTATTTGGCAACAACTGCTAATACAATTAATGATTTTGGTTATTTTCTTATGTGCATTCTTGAATTGGTTGTGGTTAATTTGTATTCTACTTTTAAAAAACAAATATTTCTAAATCTGTCAGCATATACCGACGAATTCGTGACGGGTCACTATGCTAATGGATTTGCTGACGAGCATAGGCCGCCAGCAATTTGTTGATGCCCGTTAACATTATTAAAAAAAAAAATGCTGACGAGCAACGAGCTGTCATCAACTTAATTAAATTATAATTTAAAATATTATAATTATAATACATTTAAAATAATATTATATATTTATAATTTAATTAATTATTTATAAAATGAAATATAAATTATATTAATCATTTATAAATATAATATAATATAACATAATTAATTAAATAATTATAAATTTAATTTAATTACAATATACATTTATAAATATAATATAATTATTATATATTTATATATAATATTATATATTTATATATAATATTATATATTTATAATAATTATATATTATTATTTATATATAATATATTTATCAGTAATATATATTTATAATTATTTATAAATAATTATATTTATAATTTATGTTTATATATATATATAATATTTATTATAATATTATGTGTTTGTATATCATTATTCATAAGTATAATATACATTTATAAATATAATATAATTAATTATAATTATAATTTATAACTTATTTTACATATCTTATATATATTAAAAATATATAAACTGTCACATGTAATTGACTTGACGAGACGGTAACACCACTCATCTATTTACAATGGGTTGTGTGGTCCGGGCTTGACCAGGCCTGCCCAATTATATTTTTATAATGTTTTATAAATGCTGACGGGTGGAATAAATGACGGACTCGTCAGCATTTGGCTGACGGATATGTTAATTCCGGCTAGCAATCAATTTGCTGACGCCAAAAATGCTAACGGGCCGTACCCATCAGCAAACAACGTTTTTTTTTTTTTTTTTTTTGTAGTACAATGGTATGAAATTATACACATTTGATTTTCATACTCATTTTAATGGTATTGCGTGGACGAGTACGAAATTATTTCCATACTCGTTTTAATGGGATTAGATGGACGAGTAAGAAATTGATTGATCGTCTGATATGGTGGGATTTAATTTTAAATTCTAAATATAAAGAGAATGGATTTTGGCAAAGTAGTATGAATTAAACATGTGGAAAAAAAAAATTTGCCCCCCGATTTATGCGTTTTTTTACACATTGTCCCTCAAATTATTTTTTGTTCCACTTTACTCCCTAATGTACAATAATTTTCGGCGTTGCACCTAAACTTTATTTTTGGCGGAATATTCCTTCTAGGTTCCATCGACGGATAGCTGAGGGACAAAATGCAAGAATCTTATATTCGGAGCGTAAAGTGCAAAATATCTTAAAGTTTGGGGGACAAAGTGCAAAAATCTTATAATTTGGATGACCATTATTTTAGACAGAATCCGAAAGGTGCAGTCTGTTCTATTTGGATTTGACCTTTTTGAAACTTATTCACCAGAAAATTCAGCTTATCCTTTTGTACTCATTGACCTTTATTTGTAATAGTCTCTTTCCTCTAAAATCTTTATTTGAGATTTGAATCACTCATTCACTTAAGTTAAACTCATCTCGATTTTCTTAATTGGAATTTTGTTTCACCCATAAATAAGATGAACATCTCCCCTAAACTTAATGTTCTCCCCTCATTGATTACTCTGTTGGTAATCACAAAACTTGGAGGGAATTAGGGTGTGTTGTTCGGATTAACATACGAGAAGTTTAAGTGATTTTTCATTCTCGAATGATATTGTTCCCTCCTTGATTGTTTTGGCAGAAATTTATTTGATTCAAGAAATTCATGTCTTCAACCGTATCGTGCATGGTGACTCCACTTGCTTGACTACTTGAAAGTTCCATGTTTTGTGTCATCAACATTTCAAACTTGGAATTCGTCGATGTTATTTATTTCTTCAGGGAGATACTTTTCTTGCTTTCATTCACCATGTTATTTGCTCAGTAGGCAATTGGTGGCTATTTGTCGTCATTTCTTCAAAGATATACATTGCCTCATCAGAGTTTCTCGTCAGTAAAGCACCTTCAGAGAGGCATCCACCATCACTTTCATATGCCCTCTCAAACCATTTTAAGAGTAGCAAATGTTGGAATTCATAAAGACAAACACCATGCTCGTGCAGCGAAAGTTTTACAAATTATTTAGATCAAATAGATTTATACTGTGAACGAATATATTTATACAAATAAATAAATAGAGAAAGCATGCAAATATTATAGTATATCCAGATCTGAGTTCAACACCAAGGTATCCACGCGGTTAATTCTCCGACTACAAGCTCCAAATTCAGTGTACTGCTACCGAGAGAAAGTTAAGAAGTCTCTCGAAAGCTCAAGAAAGTGTAATAGGCATTTATTATGATTTTTCTCTTAAAACATTAGAAAAAACTCTATTTTATATCTATACTAGGTATATAAGAGAACCCAAATGCTAAAAAGGTTGGACTGTCCAAAATATGTGCCCAAATAGTTCTCGCCAACCTCGATCAGGGGTTGGGGACCTTCGCTAACCTTAATAGTCATGGTCCCAACCCTATAGACGCGACACATGGCAGGAAGCTCTTATTTATTCAATGAGTAGATCTCTTAAGTTAATGAATGAATGCTCTTAATATAATCGATGAGCGGGTGATCTTAATTTATCCAACGAGCTGATGATCTTAATTTATCCAATAAGAAGACGATATTAGTTTATTCAATGAGAGAATGATCTTAGTTTATTCGACAATAGGATGCTCTTAATTTACGCTCTTTATTCATTCGACGAGTATTTTTTTTTTAAATTCAATGAACTAATGCTCTTTATTTATTCGACAAGCATATGTTCTTTATTTGTTTAATGATGCTCTCAATTTATTACATGAACATATAATCTTGATTCCTCAATGTGCGTACACTCTTAATTCATTTGATAAGTACATGTTTTTAATTTGTTCTACAAGCTCGATATATTTTATGAGCAGATGCTCTTAATTTTATGAGTGAATATTCTTTGGAGTTTTTTTTGGACCAATGTTGCAGAAATCGGCCTAGGTGTGCGGCACCTAGGCGCCCTTAAGCCGATGAGATTTCACAAAAATCGGCCAAAAATTGCTTCGATAGAAAAATCGGCCTAGGCGAGCACCTAAGTGGTCAAGGCGGCCAAATATAATGTTGAACTCGCTAGGTGCTAGTCAAGCGTCTGACCATCGCATATATATATATATATATATATATATATATATATATATATATATATATATATATGCGATGGTCAGACGCTTGACTAGCACCTAGCGAGTTCTACAATGTTGATTCCAGCTTACCTATGATTGAAAATAATGACCTTGGCCTCACATTATTTTGGGAATTGACAAAATATTATAGTTTAAAATCTTATTTGATAGCCTTTAGTTGATTTGATAGGTCGATACCCTTGATTTATTTGATGATTCGATGCCTTTTTATATGATTTATAGCCATGAAATACGAGCGAGAGACTAAACAATGGTGCATTTTCAGGCTTTGGGTTACTATATCTATGAGCTACAATATAGTGATTGTAACTTTGAGCTAGTTTGGTTTGGTGGTTTGAGCAGACCCGGGTTGTTATTATCTTAGTTCATTCATATTGTAATTTTTTACCGTTAGAAACTAAACCTTTGGTTCATTTGATGGGTCGATACCTTTATATATTTGATGGGTCGATGGCCTTGGTTGATTGACGAATGACTGCAGTGTTTTGAAAATAGTAATTCTCCTATGAAAAATATTTGATAAGTTGATGCCCTTAGTTGATTTGATGAATGACTGCATTATTTTTCAAATATTAGTTCTTCTGTGAGAAAAACTTTAGCCTAGATCATGATTTGATTAAAATGAAAATGACTACTATTATAGTTCGTGAAATATGAATTACAAGAGTGAGAGGTCTAGCTGTTTTTGCACAAATTTGTCTTATTAAATCAAGATCAAGAGGATTTGAGTCACAATATTAGATTTGGTCTCAAAATACAAATATGGGCTCTTGCGTGGATATATTTGACATAATACACGAGTACTTATCCAAAATTATATGTGATATGTTTATCCATCTCCATCCTATAAATACCCTAAGGGTATCAATGTATGATATACTATTTATTTACTTTTAACACTCTATAGTTTTGATATTTTCTCTAATAAGAAGTTTGACTTGAGTATCGGAGAAGGCACAACATAAATACATCGGTCCCCCTATCTAACCCTTCATCTTTTTTCAGGTTATGGAGTAAGAGTGGCGGCGGCTTCGTGCCCATTTTTTGGGCACAACCAGTTGATCTTCAAAAATAAAAAATAACGATTTATTTTTAAACAGTGATAATTTTCTCTTTAAGGTTACTATGCCTTAACTTTAAATAAGAGCTAGATCAAATCCCCCTTACATTACGGTCTATACTCGATATTTAGTCATAATCAACTATATATGATTGCTATGAAAGTCACCAATCGAAAGAGTTTAAAAGTATTGGGCCGCAAGGATAATATTACCACAAATAGATAGGTGAATTTATCACAGGAAATATTTCATAATATAAAATACTTATTTGTATTTATATAATTTTTATCGGATATATTTTTATCATGTCATCTCATTAAATAAATATCTTTTATATTTACATATTTAGTATATACAAATCGTTATATCGGTGCGCCATGAGGATGATGCACCTTGTTAATGAGTACATCACTTAACAACTAAATGAACATCAAATATAAGTAAATTAAATAATGGATATATATATATATATACCCTATTAATGCAAAATCCTCCTAACCTATATGTATGCTTCGTATGCTTCGTTTGACAAATAAAGAATTATGGTGTTTCGTTTGCTTATATGGCATCCGAGCCTAATATTTACATAATTTAATACTTTTCTTTTTATTGTATCTTACCTAATTTAATTTTTTTTTTATTATATTTTTCCTTATTAAATACTTTCCTTTGATTCTCCTGATATAAAAATAGAAACAAATCATATATAATTAGTAGATAATATCTGAATTAGTTATTTTAATTAAAAGAAAAACTACATATAAAATAATTTTAATTAAAAAAGATTTATTATGAAAATAGTTAAATAAATTTTATTGATAATATAATTTAAAATAATTTCATTTTTGAAATTTCAAATATTCTATATAAAAATATTCCATTAAGGAGAAAACAAAAGAGGCAATTTATATTTGATTTGGGTGTTTGCACGTGGGTTTCTCTGCTCGATTTAATGGTGTCTGGTGTTTGTGGTGGCGGCTACAGGGTGGCAATGATGGCGACATGCAGTTAAATTGAGGAAGATGATCCTTTTCTTTTTATTTTTGTTTTATGGAGTTGAGTTAACGATTGTCAATTCCTTTTAGCCTAATTGTAGTTCCAGCATAAATTGGGTATTTGGGGCTGCTTTATTATTAAATAGATCAATTCTCAATCTTATATCCATTTTTGAAATTGATTAGAAATTTTAGTATGAAATTAAAAGGTAAAGAATTGATTAGGAATTTTAGTATGAAATTAAAAGGTAGTGTGAAATTAATTTGGGTGCACCACACCGTATATTCGGATACCCCTGTATTACTTAGGTAGACGTCGATTACTGATAGAATTCTTTAAGTGACGTAAATATATTGTTTTGGAAATTTCATGACCTCTCTCTTCTTTTATTGCAAATAAAAAAGAAAAATGAATGGAAAAAAAAAGTCCTTGGCCATCAAGCACAGTTGACCGACCAGTCCACTCCTTGCTTCCCACGCTGAAACATCAATAACACCACACCGACTTTAATTTCCWTTCTATATAAACCCAACCCATCTCTAATTACTTTTACATATCCTTTCATAACTTGAGCTCTCATCAACAACAACAAACAACAGATCATGAGGAGAGAAGGGCGGCAACGTGGCATGGTCCGAACATTCGCGGTCCTGTCGGCAGCAGACGACCCACGGCCCAGTTCAGGAAGAAGTCTCAACGAGCTCAGCGCACCGCCAACTGCTGGGCTTTTCACCAAGGCCCCGTCCAAGCCCACCAACCACTCCAAGTTCACCGGCAAGTGCGCCGGCCCAAGTGCCGCGACTGCCACATCGAGCCGGCTTGCAAGTCCAAGGACAAGGCCAAGGGGACCCACAAGACGCGAACGACGCCGTCCGACCTTGGATTGATCGCCGCGGTGGGGCCCGCCACGACTGGGGTTAATGTGTCCGGTTTCTCCGCGATCGACGTTTTGAACTATTTGGATGATGATGAAATTGATGAATGCTATGATTACAAATTCTCATCTCAATCTCTCATCTCGTGCTGGTGAGATTGACGATGATGACGATAAATTGGGTTTTTTGTGACATTGGGCTTGTTTGGCGATGACTTTATAAGATCTGCTATTATATTCTGTTTTCAACTGTTGTCTATTGATTCTACTTGCCTTTTAGATGTAGTATTTCTTTCGTTTGGTTATTTGTACAAGATGCCAAATTATGTGGGCAACAACTGGCTAATACAATTAATGATTTAAATCATTAATTGGTTGGGTTAATTTGTAGTATTTTGCTTTAAAAAACAAACAAATATTTCTAAATTTGAAAGATAACTTGGGTTCCCATAGAGGCGTAACAAAAATCCTTGATGCACAGAGAAATGGAAAGAGAAACTGTGGTATA
>BMAC01000333.1:611259-621267 GCA_014905375.1 Phtheirospermum japonicum | reverse complement strand
TATGTCGGCGTAACCTTTCAGAATAAATCAGATCTGCAAATTGCTGTTGGGTTGTATAATGCAACACATAAATATGCTTATCGAGTGAAGGCATCTTGTAAGCAACGGTACTATATCACATGCAAGTATCGAGGTTGCGGGTTCTTGTTACGTGCCTTCTCAAAATCAGGAGACATTTGGAAGGTGACAAAATTTAAACCTGAGCACACTTGTCAGTTTGATACGAGTATTAGTGCACCAAGACAGTTGCCTTCTAGAATTATTGCTGCGTTCTATCCACCCAAATTAGTCAGGGAAGGTCGTTTGCTCCGGGCTAGAGAAATTCAACATGATATAGCTATTGAGCACGGGATATCTATCTTGTATAATAAGGCATTAAAAGCTCATCATTTAGCCCATGCAATGATATATGGCGATCACCAACAGTCTTGGGAAATGCTGCCTTCTTATCTCTACACGCTTCGACGGGAGAATCCGGGCTCGGTAACCAGTTTAGAGACTCATGACGATGGTACATTTAAATACACTTTTGTAGCCTTAGCTGCATCTATATTCGCATTCAAAGAATGTTGTAAACCTGTTATTGTTGTTGATGGCACACATATATTTCGAATTCACTGCACAAATAATTTCCGCCACAGCCAGTTGATAAGCATACACCACTGAGTATAATTCATATTTCAAATAATTTAATTAATATAATTTTAAAATATAAGAGGACAAAAACCGTGTGAATCAATTTGTGAGTATACTACGCTATTGAATTATAAGGACCATGCCTACAACATAACGGCAGGATCCGAATTGGGATCCACACCAATTAGATAAAACACACGAAATCGCATTCATCTTTCCAATTTGGGCGTTAGATGATGAGCTACACAATAAATCGTCATATTTTTTAACCCTATCATCGGAAAATCGGGATTAAATATCGGCTAAAAATAATTTTCATCAGATAATAGACAAGTACCTTCCGTCGTTTCCGCGATGGAGAGTTGACGCTAGGACTGCCGGAACTGTCTTCGTTAATAGTCGCCAGTCGCCGTCGCCTCCTCAACAAATAATACTCTCTGAACTGGTGGAGATATTTCCCCAAACTGAAACTCCGCCATGAGACTTTCCACCTTTTGCGATTTTATAGATCCAAAGAAGCGCAATAAATTTAGCAACTAATCCGAGCGGCTCCGATATGATCGATTTCCTTACGGATTGTTGGAGTATAAATTAATTGGGCTACATACCAGGCGAATGGCCTTATGGCCGTCTTTTGTCTTTGATGTGAGGTAAAGCATGAAAGAGGGGAAAATAATTAGGGCCAAATGTAAACGAGGGAAGGGAGTGGAACAAATTAAGACGGAGTACATCCAATTGCAGTCTGTTTGGTGAAAGGGTTTTGTAATGACTTTTTAAAAAGTCAAACAAATTATTTTTTTCAGCGTGACCAAAAGAAAAAAAATTTCGATTCCAATCGTGAGTGAGAGAGAGAGTATGTTAAGGATAGAGGAATATGAAAAGTGTGATATATTGACACTGATTTCACTCTTGTCTACTCTTAGGTTATTGGATTAATAAAAAGGTTTAGAATTTATAGAATTATTTGGGAAATAAATTATATCATTAGGAGCAGTTGGATTTTACCGTAAAAAAAATTAATTCACATTGTAGGGACCTACATGTAATAAGTTTAACAAATTATTAATTTATCTTGTTGTCCCCAAGTTGAAACCGACACAATTTATTACCATAATGTGAGTTTATTATTTAATCAAGTATTAGAGATTCACTTATAATATAATGAGAGTATACTAGCATATATCATCACATATAACAGGTACATATCATCACATATAATTAATATATATCATCACAAGTAATTAAAATTCTAAATCTAAAATTTAAAATTCTAAAATTAAAAAAAATAAACCTAAAACAAGAAATTAAACCATAAAAATGGAAAAATAAACCCTTAAAATAAAAAATGAATCCCTAAAATTAAATATTAAACTCTAAATCATAAATTTTTATCATATATCATCACATATAACTGATACATGTTATCACATATAACTAACACATATCATCACATATAACTGGTAGAATGATAGATTTTTGCAGGACCTAAAATGGAAAATTAAATAAAAAAAATAAAAAACTAAACTTTAAAATGAAATATTAAACCCTAAAAATGGAAAAGTAAACCCTAAAAATGTAAAATTAAACCCCAAAATGGAAAAATAAACCTTAAATTCTAAATTTTTAACACATATCATCACATATAACTATCATATATCATCACATATAATTGTCATATATCATCACGTATAACTATTATATATCATCAAGTAAAACAGGGTGCACATAATAAATTGCCATAATTCTATATAATGATTTTTTACTTAAGTTATTATTATCAAATTAATAATTTGAATTGGTTTTTATATTTGCAAACTTATGTTTGAATACACTTTATATAAATAGTATGTTGAAATAAGCCAAGTATTTTAGTACTTCGCAACAATTACTTTCTCCTTGAGTTTGCGTAATCTTTACGGTCGTGATTACACATTCATTTCCAGATAAGTCATTTAAATAGATTGTTTTGGAGATTTCATGATTTCTCTCCTATTTTATGGCAACTAATGATAACATAACAAAAGAAAAAAAAAAAGATTTTGGCTAATACTATCATTTTTCTACACCGTTTTTTACTCCTTATATTAAGGAAGGGTACCGTACCTAGGCTTGGCCAACACGCCTTTCCCTTTCTTTATAATCCCAACTCATCTTTTACATTTCATTTCATCACAAAATCCTAAACCAAAAAAGGATCATGAGGAGGGAAGGGCGGCAACGTGGCATGGTCCGAACTTTTCCGATCCTATCGCCCGCATTCAACCCACGGCCCAGTTCAAAAAGAAGTGCCAACGAGCTAAGCGCCCCACCAACTGCTGGGCTTTTCACCAAGGCCCCATCCAAGCCCACCAACCACTCCAAGTTCACCGGCAAGTGCGGCCGGCCCAATTGCCGCGACTGCCACATCGAACCGGCTTGCAAGTCCAAGGACAAGGCCAAGGGGACCCACAAGACTCGAACGACGCCGTCGGACGTCGGATTGATCACGTGGAGCGCGGTGGGGGCCGCGGGCCGGGTTCAAGTGTCCGGGTATTCCGCGACCGGCGTTTTGGACTATTTGGATGATGGCGAGGGTGATGATTGTTACGTTGACGACGACAACGACGATTATCGGGGCGGTGGTGCTGATGAACGCTACGAAGATAATATACTCTCACTCCCGCCTCGTTTCGTTGGGATGGACGATGATGACGATAAATTGAGCTTTTGTGACGTGGGGCTTGCTTGTGGATCGATGGATGGAGATGATGATGGTTGGTGTTTGGTTGAGGATAATTTGTGATTTGATTTGATTCGATAAGATCGGATTAATTAAATATTGATATTAGTATATATTATATCCTGATGTCAGCTACTATTAAATTTGATCTTTTCTTTGTAAAGATGCCAAATTACGTGGCAACCACTGCTAATAAAAATAATGTTTATTTTATGGTAATGTTTATTTTATGCATTTCTTGAATTGTTTGTAACAAATAAAATTCTAATTCTGGAAGATAATTTGGGGGAAAGAGAAACCGTGGATATAATTACATTACATTTTCTATAAAATAAAATCTCATAATTCTCAATAGAGAATTTTGAATTAAAAAACATTATGCAAATAAATTATTTGTTTGAATGCTGAATATTAGGGGATTTGTTTTCGGGTGCGATCCTTAATAAAGGAGTAACAACTTTGCCTCCGTTGGCCACTTTCTTTTTCGACAATTTTGGAGGTGGAGGGGCTGGCGGCATTGAGATATTATTGCCTTGTTTCTTGTTCGAATTGTTTCTTCCTAGTACCACTGTCTGAGGTGGTCGTGCTACTGAACTTGTCTGCATAAAATTTGAAGAAAAAAAAAAGTGATTGTCAACTTCTGATTTAAAAAAAAAAGAAGTAGCTTTTGGTGTCATTTTACCTTCTTCAACTGATTGACAGAGGTTTCTCTTTCCTTGTAAAAGTCGGGCAAGGGACGAGCTTTGAAGCAGAAGGTACAACTCAGTTTTCTAAGTTCGTTACCGGCTTTCTCCTGCATTTAGTCATATGTCGTATTTTTAGCTTACGCAAAGTCCAAATGAGGTCATATGCTTCAATAGAAAATTGTATAACCTTTAATTTGTTTTGTTGCCGCGCCTTTTGCACCGCATTGGCGTTGAATTTTTCCTCGAGTTTCTGAAATAAAATGTAGGGTAAATTTACATGATAATATAATAATAATAATAATAATAATAATAATAATAATAATAATAATAATTTATTTTCAGCTTAAAATGTATGCACGTGATATTCTTGCCTGTTTTCTCTTTGCAGCTCTTTCTTCTGTTCTGAGAGTAAATGGGGTCGACAAACATGGTGACTGTAATTTGTTCCGATAGGCGGTCACCGACTTAGAGCTACTGAAAATAAAAGGCATATGTAAGAAATCCATTTCCTTCAAAAACACACATTTTTAAAAAAAAAAGTGATTACCAACTTCTAGCCCAAAAACACTATTCAAATATTGTTCATCATGCTCACGAGATTATAATTAACTATGGATGCAAAAAAAGAAAAAAGGAGTTGAGACTTACACAGCAGATAAAATGTGCCATTTTGGGCCACTCGTTTTGCTTCCACGGGCAGCAGAAGGATCGATCGGTGTTTTCATCCTGTGCATTTTGAAAGTATTTATTACACAATTTTTACAAATCATCATAATCAAAATATAGTTCCATCTATTACTAAAGATGGATACAAAATCATTAGAAAACTATATTTAAGCACCTTCTGTTCTCTGTTAAAGGGGTAGCTGCAGGATTTTTCGACACACCCTTTGTAGTTCCCTGCAGTCGAAACACATATTTCTTATCGGCACTTAATTTAAACCAAGGAAAATTGTAAAACTACACATAGTTTAGTCCAATTACAAAAAAGTCCAGTTATTTTTTTAAACTTCTGAAATATAACTGGAATTTTTTTAATTAGTAATTAGACAATAGTTTCTATGATTAACCCTTTTAACTATTTACTAAAATAAATCTGGCAACATGATTAAAAAAAAGTACCACAATTGGAGTCCTCAGAGGTGTGCTGCAATCTTTAGGTGTTTTAGTTGAACCTTTCTTGGCGGCAAAAACGGGTTCTTTATCAGGTTCTTTAATCGGAACTAAATTAATTAATTCGCGTAGAGACTTGGTAGACGATGATCTCTTGTTGCCTGTGGGGTCCACATTAGGCTTTCTTGTTGTGCTTTGGATGATGACATCATTGTTTTCTTTCTTGAAATATGGAGTAGTATTAGTAGCAGTAGCAGTAACTGGTTTTGCTGCAGGGGTGGATGGGATTTTCCACGTTTTTCGCCTAATCGATGATTTCAAACAAGAAAGGCTCGATTTTCTCTTGCTCTCCGCTGATGAGACGTCATCGGTAGCTATAGAATTATGCTGCTTTGAGACACAAACAATTGATATTAGTTACACACACATTTATCATACATTTGGTTGGAATTCTCAAGAAGATAATGATTTTTTAGTGCTTCGGTTGTTGAAAATTGAAATTTTGCCCCAAAAAATCAGTAACCCATGATGTGGAAATCAATTTTGCTTATGTTGACCTGACCCTTATATACAAAGCTTAGATTTCTTTTTTTATACTATGGGATATTGTGTAATTTGTGATTTATGTGGTACACATTCATATAAAATAATGGGACATGTCACTAGCAAGAAGCAACAACACTTTATATTCTAAACACATTGTAATTTATGTAAAAAAGATACCTTTTGAGGCTACAATAACGGTTATGTGAAGATCATAATTTGCAAAAAAAAGCCCCTAATTTCAAAAGAATTCTCAGTTTCGAACTTGTTGTTGGAAAACACATTTCAGTTATTTAGACCTATAGGAAACCAAACTGATTTACACAAGACTATAATTACCAACTCCATATAAATGGAGGACTAAATTGCAATTTAAAAGAAAAATCAATCACCTTTAGCAACGGCATCTCCATTTGTGGAGTCCCAGTAATCTCAGACCCAACTGAAATTCTCCTCATAGGGCTTTCTCCTGAGGCCTCAATTTCTGTGGTAATTGCACTTTCAGCCTCTTTAATAATTTCTACTACACCCACTGAAAATTGATTATTACCATTCACTCCACCATCTTCATTAACATCCTCGATTTTCTCAACAACATCAAATTGAGAATCCAAAATGACTCTTTTTTCCTGATCAGCATCCTCATTATTATCAATACCTACTGCAATTTCTGCTTTAGCACAATTATTATCATCATTTTGTGCAGCAGCGTTTTGTTGCTCAAGTAAAGCTGCTGCGGCCTTCTGGGCCGCGATTCTCTTGTAATGGGCCTCAAAGAAAGCTTTTTTTTGGGCCACAGAGCCTGGCTGGGCGTATCTTTCAGCCTCCTCCACATATTTCTTGTGTGGGGATGATGAGAATGATGACCATTTTTCCCATGATAAAGATTCTGACATGAATCGTCCAAATGAAATTGATTCACCCAGGGCATGCATTGAGTTACCCTGCATAACACATTTAATATCCCCCAATTTTTCACAAATCAGAAATTGAAATATTAAATCAAAATCATGATATAATTTCCAATTTTTGAGTAGCATTTTTCCCCTAAAAACACTGTGGTCTAATTAAAAAGAAAAAGGGAAAGAAAAAAGACTGCTTGAAGTAATTAAGAGTTATTTTCCAATAATCATATAGTTCTTTTTTGTTTATAACCACTATCAGTTATAATAGATTTTTGAGTGTTTGTTCACCTCTACTCACAGAGTACTAATAAGATTTAACAAACCACCGAGGTATTTACAAGGATCGTTTCAGCAGCTTACGAAAAAAAGGCTAATTTATGTAAAAACTAATTTACAATTTCAGAAAACTGGAAATAACATACTATGGACAAGAAATATAAGGAAGAAAAAAAAGGGATTTTTGTTATAAAAAAAATTTGTCGTTGTTACCTGTTTGGATTCATTGGGAATGGCAGAAGCATAAGAAAAGCCATGCAAGAGACAAGTTGAATCGCCCATTCTATACTGCAGAGATATTTGCAGAATGAAGAAGAAACAAGTAACAGGCTGAAAAAAAAATAATATTTAAAAAAAATAAGAATATCTCTTTTAATGATCTTTATCCTGGGCGTGATTCATCGGTTTCGTTTTTTCTGACATATATAATCATTGTCTTTTGGGGCTTAAATTTTGAAATTTAAAATGAAAAAGGCAAGCGTTGGGAGAAAAAAGTGTAGGCCACACATGAAGAGTGTCCAAGTATATTACTGTGATTATCATTTTCCTTTTTCTTTTTTTGTTTTTTTTGGTTGCTGTTGGTGGGATCTATAAAGAAGACTTCTTTTTCAGCCTTAGGATGGGTCCCACGTGTTTGAAAAGTTATTGTCTTGTAACGTTCAAGTTTTTTGAACTTGGTTTCGATTGAAGAAAGAAAATCAAAATCATTGTAAACGAAATTGACTAATGATAGTGTGAATACGCTTATTATTTTGTTAGCTCAGTTTTCGAAAGATTGAAAAAAATGACCTAGTCAAGGTTTAATCAAGGCGATAAATTAATTTTCTTTGAGCAAGGAAAAGAATGAAAATTTAGAATGTTCAATAAAGTATTGTTCTAAGATGGAAAAAAAAATGTGTATTTTTTTTCATTTTCTATTTCGTTTCACTATCTATAGGAAATATTGTTAATTGTGTAAACGCCAAAAATAAAATAAATAAATAAAAAAGTTCGTTGAGGATGTTGTTTCGAGTCAATAGGCATGATAAAATCACAAGAGCTGAGGAGAAATATCTCAAATAATTTACTAATAAGTCGTAAGATAAAATCAAAAGGGTGTAGTAATTATGGATAGTTTGACTTTTTAGTACAATTTGGCTCTTCATGTGGAAAATACTAAGCTAGCACTAGATGACTAGAATAAGCGTATGTGACAATTTTAAGCCCAGTTTCATTGGCAATGTTCTGGCTCTGTGGGTTGGTTTTTTTATTTTCAATTTGCTACAAGAGTTTTGCATTTTTCCCATGGAAAAGTAAATAATTAATATTTTTAAAAAAGTCCTTATAAACCCCAACATTTGCATTTGCACACAAGAGTTTGGGATTTAAGTTCTCCGCTGGTGGGCCAATGTTAAGGTAGAAATTTGTTCCTTGCATCATTTTGGGCTTAAGATTCTGCAAAAGGGCAATACTATCGCACTCTATTACGATGTTATTTTATGTAAAGATAGTGGATTATATCGTGTATAATTAGAAGATATTTTTATGCATTGTTCTAAAAGTTGGCCTAGAGACGGCCGTCTAGGCGATCGGCGCCCTCGAACCGCCCACGATTTTTGAAAATCGGGCAGAAAAATCGCCGGAGGAATTCGACGCCGCTTAGGCGCCCAAGTCGGCGCCAGGCAATCCAATTTTTTATTTTTCTTTATCCAAGACGATGTCGTTTTGGTTTTAAATTTTTTTAAAGCCAATTCAATTGTTACGGGGCAAAAATTGGGACAGAATAGAATAGAAACAGACTGAGAACTCTTGCCCTTATTTAGTTATTTTGATTTTGTAATGTGTGCTATGGATTTATATTGTTTTGAACTTTGAATTGAACAATAGTTTTGAACTTGTGATCATTACTTTTAGTTTTGAATTGTCATATACTTTATTGTGTAGCAGGTAGTATGTTGAACTATTAAATGTTGGATGTAATGTTGTAAATTAGGGTATTTATGTTGGGGAAATTGGATTTGGTAAAGTTATATATGGTAGCTTTGACCAAGTATTCCAAATGTAGACGGGTCGTTATTTGTGTAAACGAACGTCAAATTATTAATTTACGTTTCGAGTAGATTATGGTGGTATATTTACTTTCACAAATCCATTTTTGGGTGAGTGAAAAGTCAATGACCAAGGTTGGACATTTGGAAGATAATGAGGGTGAGGAATTTTCTAAGTAGATAGGAAATGTCCTATATATGAATGTTATTCATTATTTTGTGGAAATCAAATTATTAGAGATGGTGGACCGCAAACTATTCCTCTGGAAGCTTCTAAGTCTTTCTTATTGAGCAAGATAAGGAGATTGACTTGTATTAGGAATTCTAATTCCTATATATTTCCTACCTTATTTGCCCAATTCTCGTTCGTCAGGTTGACTGGATTGTCTGCTCCGTCCAGCTCCGCGTCGTAGTACGGGGCAATAAGAATCTTAAGGAAAGAGTTCGCTCGCCTCGACGGTTAACTTTTCCTTTCGTTATCACAATATATTACTGTTTACCCAATAGCTTAAGATTCTTATTTGTAATGTATTCGCGGTACTAACAAATAATTATACAATTATTTGATTTGTAAAACTAACAAATAATTATTTTTTGTTTGTGATTTGAGCAAACCTACGACGAAAGGGTCAGTAAGGACGAAAGACGGAGGACACGATTTCACTATGGATCTGCTAAACAAGTCAGACGATTACTTTATTAATTCTTGCTGAAAGCTTAACAATCTCAAAGTCATCCAGTTGAAATCATGAAGCTGAGATCGCAAAATTCAACTCAGAGAATCTCTAATCTAAACCTAATCTAATCGTTGTTCCGATTATTTGTAAGATTGTGAATTATTGAAACATTTGGCAAGGCCATATACACTTCTTTCAGGTATGAGTGGGTAAGGATTCTTGAGGCCCGACTTCGTCGAGATGGGTGATGTGGTGGTCGACGCTTATTGTTGTTGGCCAAGATGGTGGACCGTCGATTTGGTCCACGCGTAACCGTGGCTACTCGCCTAGGGCCAATTCCGGCTACGAGTTGGAGCGGGGGTGCCGCTCATGTTGATGTCGCGGCGGCGTGTGGCGGCATGAGCCCACAGCTGGGTCTGGGAGGCA
>BMAC01000333.1:542078-596155 GCA_014905375.1 Phtheirospermum japonicum | reverse complement strand
CATACACAGCACACATATATTGCATATATATATATATATATATATATATATACTATATATTATATATATATATATATATAACAAGATTAGCCATTATACCTCACAACGGAGGAGGAGCGACGCGGCTGGACCTCCGGCGACGAAAACGGCAGCAGACTACGGCAAGGTGGCACGGCAGCGGCGCGGCGTTCGGAACGACACTGCTGCAGGCGGGTGTGACGTGTTGGCGGTGATGGCGTGACGTTCGGAACGGCACGTCGGCAGGAGTTCGTCGGCTGTGGCGACGACTTGGCAAGCAACTGTGTGGAGACGGCGCGGCGTGCCGCAAGCAATGGCGCTACAGCGGCGGGCTGCTGAATCACAACGGGACGGCGGCGAGCGGTCCTCGGCTGCGGCAACTTCCGCTTGGCACAGCAGCGACAGGCGCTCCGGCGACGAAGCGGCAGTGGCGTGATGTCCACGACAGCGCCGGTCCGGCGGCTGCGATGCGGCAGTGGCGCGACGTCCACGACGGCAGCGATCCGGCGGCTGCGATGCGACAGTGGCGATGCGTCTCCGACGACGGCGATCCGGTGGCTGCGAGGCGACAGTGGCGATGCGTCTCCGGCAATAGGTGTCACACACCGAATGTCCCAATCTTCTCGCAACGAAGCACTAGATACATCGAGAGCTCGAGAACGACGGAGAAAATGCGAGACCGAACGTTTTCGGTACGTCGGCGGTCGGCGGCTGGAGGTTTCGTGTTGGGAGAATGTTTTTTTCGGTGGCTAGGGTTCAAAGCCTTTTCAAAAAAATTTCGTGTTCTGCCGTAAACAATTCACTACCTTCTTCTTTTTTATTATTAATTTTTTTTTTATAAAATACAAGCCCAACTTAAATGGGCTCAAAGAAAAAGGAATGGCCCAATTAAAAACAAAAACCAAACCTTTTAATTTAAAATAGCACCGGCCCAATAACTTTAAATGGCCCCATTTTGTGCCACCATAGACGAGACTCCCGTTGGGCCGACCCAATTTTAAGTCAAAAACCCCATTGGAATTAAATCATTTCTCACAAACGATAACTCTGAAAAATATAACAATTATATTTTCACGTCCATAATAACTTTCTCGTAGTTTTCTCAATTCATAATCTCAATTATGAACCTTAGATTCAATCATATTGACATCTAACTATGCTAAAATTAACAATTAATTTCTAGCTAATCGTTTTCAATAATCAGGAAACACGTGGTGTGACCCTCAATGGTTCAGGTGTAAGCTAGCCGTGGGTTCACAATATATTGTCATTCGAACAACACATTGTTCTTATATAAACTCGTCCCTTAGAGTCTCTGATTAAATAAAACTCATTTTACTTAATCACGGGTCAAACCAGAACCCAACCAATTATGAGAGGTGCCTAGCAAAAATGCATCACAATTCCCTAGATACAAATGAAGTGCCTGCAAGAACCTTGTGGTATAGCTTATATGTACAGTACGATCCCTTCGCGATCTATGTCCCGATTGAATAAGAGGTATTGGTTCATCGAGACCTCTTTCTAGTTCAATAACTGTGTGTACGTTCTAGGTTCAGATAATCCGTTCGTGTGTGACTTAGAAAAAATGCGTTTCTCTAAACACCCCTACTATCAGCTCTGGCCAGAGACTCCGAGGATTTATCAACCATCAGAACACACAGGACATCCATGACTTATCATGCGTCCAAATCCCCTACTACTGAATCCCCTACTACCATGCACAGACTTCCCACTAGATTCCCGACTATGCGAACGTTGCCCCTTTTGATTGGCCTCCAAAGAGACACAGAGACAGGTCACAAACATAGCCTGTCCTCTAGTGAAGTCACGGTGAGGTCTGGGTCTTAAGGATTAAAGTTGTACGCTATACCATAGAAATCATCTACTCGATGAGTGGGAACCACTTAGAGATTTCTAGGCGAGGGAGTTCAGTGAACTCATCTTATGAGCACCTACTTATGTATGTCGATGTCCAGACACCGTGACCGATGAGATGCGGTCCACATACACTAAGTACTAGTCTTAATGGGAAAGGCCTGTATCCTCATTTTGGCGTAACCCTTTGACTAGGAACAAGTTCGACGAGTTACATTACGTGCTGGATTATCTCACGGTTCTGCTAGACCAATCTACCGTAATAAAATAACTTCATCAGGACCATACCTATGCATCTAGCATGGGATAAAAGATATGGAATGCCAATATGTATAAAAGATATTATTACGAATAAAAAACCGATTGTATTACAAGAGAATAGTCAGACTACAACCACAAGTTGGCTTGTTGGTCACCTTATTCTAACAGTGTTATGGTTTCAAACAATCATATTCAGACTATTCATTGTTTACTTTGACAAAAGAGAAATTCCAATAAATGTTCTTTTATATGTGGATGACATGATTATTGCAGGAAATGATTAAGTGGTAATGGCGATTTTCAAAGAGTATCTTAGAAATTGCTTCAAAATGGAGGATTTGGGAGTCTCGAAAACTTCTTAGGCCTCGAAGTCTCCCAAAGTAAACAAGGTACATATTTATATGTGTCAAAGAATATATGCATTAGATATCATCTCTAAAACTGGACTTTTAAGATCGAAGCCTGCAGAGTTCCCGATGGAACAAAACCATAAGCCTATTTTTGCTAGTGGGCATTTACTCGCTAATGCTGAGTAATACTGGCAATTGGTGGGATGAATAATATATCTAGGCGTGACTAGGACATGCTTGGCCTACTCTATTCACATTCTGTCATAATTTATGCAAATACCTAGGGTAGAATATTAAGAGTCCCCATAACGAGTAGTATGATATTTGAAGAAAAATACGAGACAAGGCATCTTACTACGAGCAGATAGTGATTTGAGCCTCGAAGGGTGATGTGACTCTGATTGAGCTAGTTGTCCTCTGGATAGGATTGAGTGGCTGGTTTGTGTTGCTTGGTTATTCTCCGATTTCCTGGAAAACCAAGAAATAAGAAACCATGCTGCATTCATCGGTGGAGGTAGAATATCGTTTGATGACATCTATTACATGTGAACTTAAGTGGTTGAAGCAACTACTTGGGGAGTTATGGGTCCAACTTGGGAATGGAATGCGACTCTATTATAATAGTCAGTTTGCATTATATATGGCGCACATTCGGTTTTCTATGAGCGAACAAAACATATCGAGGCTGATTGTCATTTTGTACGAGATGCTATTACAGATGGTTTGATAGTTCTGTCGTATGTACCCACCAAGGTTCAGTTGGCAGACATATTTACGTAGGCCTTAGGATAGTCACAGTTCAAGTTTTTACTCCACAAATTGGGTGTTTTAGATCTTCACGCTCCAACTTGAGGGGGGAAATTATGATGTTATGATGTAAATATACTGTGGGATATATTGTGTATAATTAGAGGATAATTTTTGGGTATATTAATATTGTGTATGAGAAGATATTGGTGGGATACTTGAATTGTTCCCCAAGCTCTCTTGGTTTTCCTAATACTGTTTACTTGTGTGCTATACTATATATATTGGGAGGAAGATTAATGAGAAGGACAACAAATTGGAGAGAATTATTTCCTATCACACTCAGTGTTTTGCTAGCCGCACCGTGCACTCAAGGTAAACATATATTTTTTTTGTTATATTCTTGTTATCTACACAAAGTGTGAATTATCCATAATACTCATCACTCCAATAAATTATATCATAACTCACACGATATTCTAAACACACCTATTTTCAAAAAAAAAAAAGAGGAAAGAAATAGATAAAAGAACTAGAAGAGAAGTAAGTGAAAGAGATGAGAAATCTTTGATGTTTTAAGAAACTCGAATTTTGTGTTTTGAAATTCGATTTGTTGTATTTAATTTAAATTTTTTGTGAAAAATCTTGAAATATATTTTCTTTTAGATTGAGTTTATATTGTTATTAATATGAAATTGAAGGTTGATTTTTGATTTTTGTGAGTTTATGGTTAATCCACCAAATTGACTGAGATTTGCTCAAGATTATAACCCTAGTCTATTGAAAAAATGTCAATATTTGGGTCATAATTGACCGAGATTTGCTCAAGATTTCGACAAGTGGCTATCGAAAGTTATTATTTGTTTTTTTTACTACTTTATGTATCATTTTTATAGGTTGGGTTTATATTGTTATAAACATGAAAAATGAAGGTTGATTTTCGATTTTTGTGAATTTACAATTTGGAGATAAATCAACCAAGTTGACCGAGATTTGCTCAAGATTTCTCCCTAATCTATCGAAAAGTTATCAATATTTTGGCCATAATTAGCAGAAATTTGCTTAAGATTTCAACAAGTGACTATTACCAGTTCCTATATAGATTTCACAGGAGTTGGTGTAAAAAATCAGTTTTTACTTTAGTTTCAAATGAACTGTTAAAAAATAGTTTGTACATTAGACAAAGAATCAATATGGACACACAAATGGCTGAAATTATCAGCAAGTTTCGGCCAATTGTTACCGAAATTTATAACTTTCAACCGGCTAAGGCCAAAAAAGTAGCAAACATTTTTCAAAATTCGAACGATTTAACAATTGGGATTCAAAAGAAGGAAATCGGACGAAAAGGAGTAAATACTTGTGTTGGTTGTTCCAATATTTTTATTTTATCATCAACTGTTGATTATTTGCTATATTTCAAGAATTAGAGTTTGGTAAAGAAAAGTGAAGTGAGGTTGAAATTTTTTTTATTTTTTTTTGCAGTGTGAATAACTGGAAAAAAATATTTGAAAATTTAAATTATATGTTTGTGCTTTTTAATAGGTGTGGGTTGCAGTTATCATATTTTAGGAAATGACTACGGTGTCGTGAAAACACCATGCCTCACTTTCCTCCCGCATTTATATTCATTAATCTATCATTATTTATAATTAACTTTTGATCTAATAATTTTGATTAAGTGAAAGATAATGCTTTCACGACACAGTACAAATCCCCCATATATTATTAGTATATTTAACAATTAAAATGAATATGAGTGTTTTTTAATTATTATATAAGAACATATGTAATATTTCATTGAATGATATTATAAATAAAATTTATACAAGTGTGACCAACAAAAGCTGGGTGCGGGTGCGATGGTCGCTCTTTCCAAAGTAGCTTCTCTTCCTTGGCTCACTTAAACAACAATCCATATATTTGTTAGGTAAGTGCTCAAAATGAAGGTCCAAGGCAAAGTATGTTCTTATTTCGGGCTTTTCTCACTTTGGACCATATGTTTAAGAGAAGTGAGAATGGATATCAAGTTGGGCTTGGAAAATTTTAGACAGTATTGGATTTGTTTCAAAATTAAAAGGTGGAGACGTAATAATTTTCTAACCCCATTAATATATATATTTAATTAAATAACCTATCTAAAATATCTATGTACACTTGAATATTCCTCTTCCCGACTCTCCTTTTTTTTCTCCTATAATCAAACACAAACAATCCCTCCATTAAAGCAGTTCAATCCATCATATCACCACTAGTAAACCCTCTAATCCGCCACCACCACTAGAAAACCTTTAGATCCGCCACCATCATGAACAAACCATGGGATATGGACTCTATGACTGGGAGAATTAATTCAGTTGTTGAATCATTTCGAACTTAAAGAATTATTAATTTGATCAATCAGATAATTAAAAAAGTGTGGTTTTTTAATAAAAAAACTAAATCACATATTAAATCAAAAAGTTAATGCGAATAATTAAATCACATATGGTGTTAAGTGAATTCGTACCTTATTTTTGCAAGTAAACTAAAGTCGAGTTTTCTTAATCGACAAGTCCTTCATCTCCTTTTACTTTCATCGTTCATCCAACATACCATAGCTTTTTGGTCCGATCCTTCTTCGAGAAAGCAGCGTATGATACAAATATAAATTTTATAATTCCTTCGCATTTTTCTTGTGTTTTTTTCGCACATGAATACACTGGAATTGATTTATGAAACGGGTGGAAGATAACTTTTGGAAGACAAACGAAGAGACTCAGAGAGAAAATGATTTTCTCTTCTTTTTCTCAAACATGCGTTCGATCTCTCCATTCTTAACAGTATTAGGAAGCATCGACATAATTATATTTTTAAAATGTTCATAAGCCATATAAATACTAATAAATACTCTCTCAATCCTACAAAGATAGTCTAATATTCTTTTTCGAACGTCCCGTAAAAATAGTTCAGTGTTTAATTTTTATCCGTCCCACAAACATAGTTCAATTACCATATTTAACATGTAATTAGGGGTGTGCAACCAGTCCAAACCGGACGGATCGGAATTTACGGTCCCGATCTGGACCGGTAGACCGGAATTTTGGAAACTCTTGGACCGAAGACCGGACAGGGACCGGAAGTTTCGGTCCGGTCCGGTCAAAACCGGTTTGGACCGGTTTTTTTATTTTTTTTTATTTTTTTTAAAAACCGGTCCAATTTCGGTCCGGACCGAAAAATTACGGGTTCTGATCGGACCGGACCGGAACCTGGAAAACCCCATTTTTATGGACTGTAGACCGGATCGGATTATCACCGGTCCGGTACGGGTTAGTTTTGCACACCCCAACATGTAATTAATTTTTCATTTTCACACATAACCTTTATTAAAATTTTGGGAAAAATAGCTTTTTTATGATGAATGAAAGATTGATAATTGCAATGCAGCTCTTACTATTCTAATGATAAATGTATAAATTTCAACACTAATTTACAAGAGTATTAATTAAATTAATAAATATGAAAAAGGTATAATTAAAACAAATTAACCAAATTAAACATTTAACTATACAAATTATATATTTATTAATTCGTGTGAAATCAAGTACGGTACATTTATATTTGGAAAGAGAGAGTAGTTGTATGAATTAATGAATATTGTCTTATTAAAAATGTCAAATGTATTTTATTGTTTAGTTCAAAATCCTTAACATGGAGAACCCAAACACACTGCCGCAACCAAACCTTCACCGCGGCGCTGCTCAACGTTGCTTGTCCCGCCAGTTGTCATCGCACAAACACTCACTATATCTAGTGATATTATAATTGTGCATCACAAACTCGACGAAGAGAGAACGGCCGCGAGGGAGGTGGCGGGATGGACTGGTTATTCAAGGAGATAGGCCGCCGGTGGAATTTGAGAACGACCGTAGGAGGTGGACGGATGTCACGGCAGAGGTGGTGATTGGGGGATGAAGAGGAAAAAGTGGGTATTTGCAAGGGGAAAAGAGTAGGGGTAGAATTGATGTTTTACTTTTTTTTTTAATGAAATATAAAGATAAATGGGCAAGTGTATTTTTGAAATAAAAAAAGAGTGCCCAGTCACGTGCATAGCCATTTTCTCATCTCTGGTTAGAGGTGTTGAACCGGTTACGGTTAACCGCCGGTTTCTAACCGGTTGACCGGTTACGGTTAACCATTGACCGGCGGTCACGGTTAAAACTGTAACCGTCAACCGATGGCCGACGGTTAGGTTACGGTTAACCTGACTGGCTAACCGTAACTGCCGGTTAACCTTTTTTTTCTTTTTTTTTTAATCCAGTGATTAGTCGATCGACTGGTCACTGAAAATAGCCGTTAAAAATCAACGGCTGAGATCAACTAGCAGTTGATGATCAACAACTGAAATTTGAATTGGAAACTAGCCGTTGCTGGTTAACCGCAGTTAAACAGTCTAACCTCCGGTTAACCGGTCTAATCGAACCGGTTAACGACTAATTTTCAATTTTTTTTTTGTTTTTTTAACACATTTTGACACCTATAAATACCCCACTCCCCAACACCAAATCTCACACCAACTCATCTCTACTTATTCTTCTTCTTTTTCTCTTATATTTTTCAAGTTTCAAGTCAAGTTGTTAATTTGTGTAAAAAATAATATCAGTAATATTCTTAATTCTCTTTTATAATATAACTAAGGCAAGTTCTTCTCGTAATGTCAATACCAACACTCCAAAAAATTCTCGTCGAAGTCGAGGATCTCGACGATAATCATCGGTCGTTGCCGAAGATTATGTTTCCGACAAGATGACGGCGGAGGAATTTGAGAACCTATATAATCAAATCAACTTTTACTCACAAAATTAAACAAATTTTGAATAGGATTTACGTAGCTCCGACGAGTCTGAACCGCCGACCGCCGTCAATTTGGATGAAAATGATGAGGGAGCAGATGATATGCCACCACATCAATAGAAACCGAGGAAATTTGTTTCCCCCATCTTTCGATTGTATTTCACAAGAAAGACGATCAACGACGAATCTCGAGTACAATAAAATTATTACTCGACTCATTACGCCTTCGGTTCTAAAAATAATAGAGGCTAAGAGTCGCTCAAATACCACATGAAGAAGAAGCATCCTGACAAACACGGCGCTGGTAGCTCTCAAACACAACTAAACTTCTCATCTTCATCTACCGCTGACGTCGGGACTGGCGGCCAAAGTACGACGAGTTCAATATACCAAAAGTGGTCATAGAAAGTTTCTTGCAAAATTTATTTCCATTTTGAGTCTTCCTTTTCATCATGCGCATAGTAGTCATTATAAAGATTATACTAGGGGTGCATTTAATCCATCTAGCACTAGGATTTCACGAAATTAATTGACTCGCGGTATTGAAAAAATGGTCGGTGAGTATAAATTGAGTTTGATTTCACTATTTGATAGTTTGTCTCATAGTGTCTCTATATGTTCGGATATTTGGACGGATTCCTTTCATAATCAAAATTATATGAGAATTACTTGCCATTGGATTGATAATTCTTGGACTTTGCAAAAATGTTTAATTGCATATAGAAAGTTTGATAGTCAACATACGGCAGTGAATATTTCGCGCAAAATAGCCACTGTTTTGTCCGAGTATCATTTAGGTAACAAATTTTTTTCAATTTCATTTGATAATGCCGCCGCTAATACGGCTAGTTTAGATATGTTAAAAGCTTTTTGTCAACCTGCTATTGGCGGCAAATTTTTTCATGTTAGATGCATTTGTCATGTTTTAAATTTATGTGTTCAAGATGGTTTAACTCTTTTTAAATCTAAAATTCAACCGATTAGGAGTGCTATATATTATCTACGTTCCCACGATTCGCTTCAAAAAAAAATGGTGAAAATCTTGGCGAACCAATGATTTTCATCCAAAAAAAATTTCAAACGATGTGCCAAATCGTTGGAACTCTACTTAAAAATTGCTTAATGATTCTTATCAATATAGAGATGCATTGTGTGAATTTTTTAATAATCAAGATGTTGATTTTGTTTTATTTTCGAATATGTGGGATGATTGTTATAATATGATGTCCCTTTTAAAAACTTTTAACGACGTCACCGTGACTTTATTCGGTGTTTATTATCCTACCTCTTCACTACTTGTTGATCAATGTATTCGAATTGTACTTGTTATTACTGCTTTACCCGATAACTCTGAATTAGGTGAATGTATTGCTAGTATGTTGAGTAAATGGGTCAATTATTTTATGTACATTCCCGATATTTTTTTGATTGCAAAAATTTTAGACCCGAATTATCGGATGGAGGGTTACAAAATTTACTTAAATTTTATTAATATGCATTAGGACCTTTTTTTAGAAGCTTCAAATATCGAAATTCCTAACCCTCTTAGTGTTGCTCACCAAGCAAGCCAATCTTTAACACAGAATTTTAATGATTATAATCAATCTTCATCTTCTAGTGATGTTAATGTGTCCTCTTCCCCTTCCCCCACCACTTCTAATACAAGACCCAACAACCATCGACAACCTATAACCCCATATATGAGGATAATTGAGGATACTAAGCGAAACGGCAAAGGGCTAGTACTAGTCGATCAATGGAATTAGACAGTTATTTAGGGGCTTTTGAAACGACTTCGTTTCCAAAAAAGCCCGATGGTATTACTAACGATCTTGTGCAGTTTTGGTCGAAAGTGGCCTGTATTTTTCCTACACTCTCTGGGATTGCCAAGGAGGTTCGTGTCGTTCCTGTTTCAACAGTTTCTGTTGAACAGGCCTTCAGCACGGAAGGTTATGTGTTTAGATGAGCGTCGGTCTACCTTAACAGCCAAAAATCTTGAAAATCAAATGTTGATGAACGATTGGGTGAAAGCCAAAAAATGAGAATAAGAAATCCAATTGGATGAAGGTGAAGAGAGCGATTATTACGATACCACTTCAGGAAACAACGACAACGACGAATAGACAAGTAAGTAATGAGGTAAGTATAAGAACTACGTGAACTTTGATTCCTTTTCGAGGATACGTAGACAATTTAATTCTAATATTAAAAGTCAAAATTTAATTTTAATTTCTAATATTAGAATTAAAATCAAGTTCTTTTTTTTTTCAAAGAAAAACACGAACTACGTAGATTTTGATTCCTTTACGAGGATACGTAGGCAAGTTAATTCTAATATTAAAAGTTAAATTTTCAATTTTTAATATAGAATTAAAATCAAGTCCTTTTTTTTTTTTAACTTATTTTTTCCAAAAAAAAAATGATCGACTGTTATGCATTCGATCGACTGCTTTTCTGTCGATCGACAAGTTTCAGTCGATCGACTGCCTTCGCAAAACCAAAACTCACTGTTATTCAGTCGATTCAGTAGTCGATCGACTGATTTCCTTTTTTAAAAATAAAAATAAAAACCGGCGGTTAGCTGTCGGTTCGGTTAACTGGTTTAACCGTAACCTTAACCTGTTCTCAGCTGGTTATGTTACGGTTAGTGTTGAACCAATTAATTTAACCTCCGATTAATAAACCGGCCGGTTATTAACTGGTTCAACACATCTGTGTCTGGTGGCTTTCTTGGATTTAAACAATTTGGCTCATCTAAATATGGAATGTGATTCGACTAAAATATTAGTTCAGCAAATAAGAGATTGAATTGTGATTGAATTGTGCTCTATTAGCTTGATAAATCTCAATTGATCTATACAAGAATTCAAGATGGAGAACAAGAAAGTAAGAATAATTCAATTTAGAAAATAATTGAGAATGGCTCATTTTTATAAATTAGAGTTTCATCTCTCAATTGTATTTGATCTTCATTATTAGAAAATTATTTCATATTAGGATTCTTTCTATTTTTAATTACCATAAGAGTCAGTTTCCTTGTTTGTGTGGAACATTTATCATATTACTGACCTGTGGACCCATAAATATATTTAATTATAAGATTATATTATTATATCATCAGTATTTGTTTTATTATCGACCCATGGTCCAATCATTATTTTACACGATCTATTTTAACTACTTGAATCTTTGAAAGATCATGCGCCTGATTTTAATAACTAAGCTTTATAGAAACGACACTAGTGTAGTCACCCCCGCGTATTACGCGGGCAGAACGAAATAAATACATTATAAAATAAAATAGAAAAAATAAATATTAAATTGTGTATAAATATAAGGTGTCAACAATATTAACAAATAGACGAATATGTATATATTAAAAATACATAAATTTTAAGAACTGATTCTTTACATCTATTACTCATCCTAATTGATATACATGATTAAAATCAAGGATATCATATTTTGGGTTCATTATACACATAATGACTGCCAAATCAAATCACTATTTTTGTACAAAACAATAAGAATTTAGTCAAATATAAAAAATATAATATTTATAGATGACTCTGAGAATTATAAAAGATCTTGCAAAATATGTTATCACAAATATGTTATCCTTGATTTTAGTCATGAAAATCAATTATGATGAGTAATAGATATAATTGATTATTACTAAAGATATATTTATTAGTATATTTGGTATGTTTGGTTATTTATATATTCATATAAAACAAAATCTTTAAAATAATCAATTTAAAAATATTATATATATCAACAATGTTAAAAAGACTAGTTTGACTTATTGTATTAACTATTTCAATAAACCAAAAATCTTTGAAGGTATATTAATTATGGATATAATGGGTATTATCATATAAGATAATATTACGTACAACATAAGGAATATCTTTTTAATAATAAAAAAATTACTTTGGCATCAAACAATAAATTTAACATTCTTTACATACAATGAGATTATTATGCTTGATCCTTTTTTATGACATAATAAAAGGACCTCAATTTTCCTTTCTATTTGACATCATAATTAAGAAAGTTAATTGCGACATATATATTTTCTGTAACTGTCCTGTTTTTCATAATTACGTATATAATATTATACTTAGAGTCTAATTATGGATATGTATATTAATTATGGATATAATGGATATTATCATATAAGAATCATATATAATTATATATATCGAAATTTATTTAAATTACTAATTTTGAATATAAAATTAATCAGAATCATATAATTATATATAATTATATATATATAGCAATTAATTAAAATTACTCATTTTGGAATTACTCCTTAATTCTGAAATACAAATAGATGGAATTATATATCTTTCCATAAAGTAATTATTCATAATTGTACAGATTCTTTTTCATGCGATTCATTTCACTTGATTTTATCTTAATTGTAATATTAATCTATTTCATTAACAGAATTCGTGTAATCTGTGGATCTAAATAATTGATACATATCTCCAGTGAGAAAGTTTGACATATCTCTAGAATAAATATTCTACTAATAATAATTAATTAACAAATATGGTTATATGCCGAGTTATTAATAAAATATCACCATAAATAAGAAAAAAAAACAATCATTACAAATAATTGTCCTAATATGATCTATAGAATAATTATTCTATTACAGAATAATTGATAAAAATCTCCATTGAAAAAGTTTGACATATCTCCAGAATAAATATTCTACTAATAATAATTGATTAACAAATATAGTTATATGCTGAATAGTTATTAATAAAATATTTCCATAAATAAAAAAAAACAATCATTACAAATAATTGTTCTAATATAGATCTATAGAATAATATTCTATTAATTAATAAAATAATAGTTGTTTATGGTATATTGGAAATCATTTTATTGAACTTAATTGCAGACATGAATTAGAAGATGATTGTGATAATCTAAGATATTATAATGATTATAACGATTCAAGGCAATCATGTAATTAAAAATCAAGTGATTTGGAAGAATTATAACTGTTCTGTGATTCGGTACAGTTAATTACAGTAACTATGAACTAAAAATAACAAAAAACATATGAACATCGATTTCTTTATATCCACGATTAATTACTTTATCAAAAACGATTCAGTAAACATAATCTGCCCAAAAAAAATCAAGTGATTTCGAATATAATTATAATTCTTCAGTGATTCAATACAGTTAATTATAGTAACTATTAACTGAAAATAACAAAAATTGTATCACTGCCGATTTCATCATATTCCTTTTAATTGGATTATCAAAAAATCGATAAACATAATCTGCCAAAAAAAATAAGTGATTTTGAATAATTATAATTGTTCTGTGATTCAATTCAGATCACATAAAATTTAATCAACAAATAAATAAAATTAATTCAAACCGAAAATTGATAATATAATCCTTTCTATAAAAAAGATATCTGAATTAAAGAATAATTCATTGATCTGCACAGAAAGATAAATCGTTTATGTAAATAATTATATGAAATAAAGAATATTATTTGCAGATAATAAAATATTGAACATACCTCTTATATTTCAGATCTCTGAACTCGAAAGTCGGCCATAAACGGAGAATTATTACAAATATTTAAGATCTGAAAATTATAATCGCAGTATAATCAATTAAAATAGAAAAATAAGATATGAACAAATAGAATCATTTAAACACCGATAATGGGTATTTCCCAGTTAGTTAAGAGCACAATCTGCGAATGTTTTGATTGCAAATGAAACAGCAAATCCACCCATTAAGCCTGCAAATCTATGCTGTGGAAAAACGAAAAAATGAAATTCGACACATATAATTTTGATTTAATTGGAAAACATAAAAGTTAGATCTGAAGTATGCGAATAATTTCAACACCTTCATGCAACTTTCGATGAAAAATTGGACATCGCCATTTATTTTTTCCTATTCTTATCTAAAGAACAGGGTTATTGGAAAAAAAAAAGGACAAAATGAAGAGAGAAGAAAATGAAATGTAGAAAGAATAAATATTAGAATGAAAACATGTGAATAAACAATAATGAGAAAAAAATCATTATTTATACTCAGTTAAAGAATCACACTTTGATAACAAAATATACGAACCATTAGAACCTGTCAACTAATAAATCGAAGCTATTGTTAGATGCCACATGTCATCCGCAACTACGACTAACTGACACTTAAGTTAGAACATCAACAACATTAACAAATAGGTGGATATTTCATCGTACCGGACTATTCTTCGATTTGTACACTTTGCATAATCAACATGATATTTGATATCACCTCATGTTGAAATGGTCCAAATGGTAGGTAAGCAAGAACTACCCATGTAGCTGTATAGTGTTGTATATTTGCATCAGTTGGGCTTAAAACTCTGCGAAGTAGGATCTCTTCCTTGGCCCACTTAACGGTCCATATTACTTAGATAACATAAGTGCCCAAAATGAAGTGAAGTAGTGTACGACACGTCCAGAACAAACTTGCGCCTTATAGTAACTAGTTTAACACATGTGTATTATACGGGGTTTATCAAAAAATAAATATAAAAAAATATTTGTGATAATTAAATTTTTTTATATAAAATAAAATTTTCAAATGATGTATTATCAACCTTATCTTGTACATGTCTAATTTATTTATTAATTATTATATTATTAAATTTTATTTTCATGTTTAGATTCAACTCGTTAATAATTTTATTTACATACTTATAAAAATTCAAAAGAAGTTACGTTCTAAACTCATGTCTAATCTCTGTTTATTAATTATTATTACGTTATTTTGTATTTTAATGTTTCGATTAAATTCGTTAATAATATTATTTACACACTTTGAAAACCTAAACGGATGTCATACTCTCAACTTGTGTCGCATTGTACTAATGTCTAATCAATATTTAATAATAATAATAATAATTATTATTATTATATAATTATATAATTTTATATAGATTTAGTTCATTACTAATATTTAGTTACATACTTAGATTATTTCAAATGTATATTAATTTACCTATATAGAATATTTAAAATTACAAAATTAATATTATATTAACTTTTATTATAAACACTACATATTTAATAATCTCATATATTCTTTAATTAGAATTATATTATATAATTTATATTTTAATTAAAATAACTAACTTAGATCTTTTTTACTGATTTTATATGACTTCATTGTATTTTATATTAGGAGAATAAATGGAAAAATATTGAATTAGACAAAATATAATAAAAAAATTTATCAAATTAGAAAAAATATAATAAAATGAAAGATTCAATTAGGTGAGATATGATGAAAGCAAAATATTAAATTAAGTAGATATTAGGCTCGATGAAACCTAAGCAACCGAAACACCATGATTTTTTTATTTGTCAAACGAAGCATGCAAAGCAAACACACACACACACACACACATATTATGCGGGATTTGGAAGAGTATTTTTATTAAAAATACCAAAAGAATAATATTGAAAATGGTACATTTAAATCGTAACATTATTTATTTTATTTTCACAATAAATAATTCTTACACACAAATCAGAACATTGTTTGTTCTAATTACAGTAAAAATGGTTTTCACAATTACGAATTTTGCAAGATTTTTACCATGAGTCACGAAATTAGTTGTGATATATCAAGAACATTATTTGTTCTAATCACTGTAAGACTGATTTTCAGAATAGAGAATTTTCAAATTTTTTTAATTGAGTTACAAAATTAGTTGGGAAACCCGTAGAAAATTGAGTTTGAAAAAATGTAAAATATACAACACATGCGTGTTACATGTGACTATGTGATATAAAAAATTAAAATTTATGAGATACTAATAATTTTATTGAAAAAACGCCGTGCATCTAACTTGTAGTATATGTAATATTATTTTATTTTTAATTTTTTTCTGCGAGATACTAATTTGTTCGTATAGATATATAATATGTGTATCACTGCATTATATCGGAATTAGATAAAGAAATTTAAAATATATTTAATATTTATTTTCTAGGCATAATAATTTATTATTATTATATTAGTATTAGTATTATGTTATATTTTCTGTTTCACTTTATTTTTGTATTTTGTTTGATATAACAATAGTTTTTCATATATATTTTTAATGTTATTCTCAATTTATTATATTAGGATTAGATAAAAGATTTAAATTTATATTTTTTATATTTATCCCTTTTGTAATAACTTTATATAACCCATATTTTTTCTTAAATAACTATTTAGAATTATAATAAAATTATTTCAACTTTTATTGTAAATAAAAATTAATTTAACTAATATACATTTTTTCTAATTAGATATAAATTATTTATATTTTTATATTAGAAAAATAAAAGTAAGATATTGAATTGGGCAAAATATGTTAAAGAAAATATTATAATAGATAACGTGTAATAAAAGTAAATTATTGAATTAGGCAAAATATAATATTAGGAAAGTATTAAATTAGTTAACATATAATTAAATGACAAATACTACGTGTCCATTCCATTTGTAACTGTTATATCATGAATATATATGACAAATACTACGTGTCCATTCCATTTGTAACTGTTATATCATGAATGATGAAAAGTATATAAGAAAATAGAGATGAGTGATAAATAATCATATTCATTTCTTAGTTATTAAACACTGTAAACCCAAATTCATGATATAAAATATTTTTCATTTGATATCATTAATTTTATATATATATATATATCACTTTCCCCCATTTGCATTTACATAAATATTTTAAACATAAGTTGAGTATTTTTATTTCTTCGATTAATATTTGATACTTTTTGCCAAGAAAAATTATATTTTGTTATTTATCAAAAAAATAAAAATCATTATTCTACTGTGATAAAACTTTGAGTCTTTGACTCGGATGTGGTAGATGATATTTCTGGTAGGTAGCTATCTAAATACTCCAATTACCAAACCTCGAGGAAAAACAATTTTCCCAGACCAATGAGCTTCATTAATTTCCATGGATTTGTTTTATATTTATTTTTTGAGGCTTATTCATGGAATTTTTGAATAATCAAAATTTGAATTATCTCTATGGCCGTCTTATACATAATCTAAAGAAGAAGTGTCAATTTTTATTTCTCCGTTTATTTCGTTCCACTTTTATGACCCACAACTTGACTGATAATGATATATAGTTTAGTAATAATTCAAAAACGAAAACATGCGATTGAATATTAGCTTATTTGATTACATATAAAAAATAATCATCTTAAATACTCTACGATCTTTTATATTATATATATAAATATAAGATAGCTACTAAAACTTTGTTAATAAGTTCCGATTATAAATTATTTAGAATTGACTTTTCTAGGAATGATTTGTCCAGAAACTATTATAAATTAATAAGTATATTCATTTTTAGATACTTATATTGAGCCGTCGGAGTAGTCTTAGACATGCTTGCGCTTGGCGGCTGGGCATTTGGTGGCATTATTTGACCCAGAACCTATTTCAGTTTGGGTAAACAAAGGGTCAAACTATCGCCAACCCACGCGGGCATTTATTTATATATTTATTTATTTTACATGTTACAGATTATATGTTATGAGCTGAAAAAAAAAAAAAAAAAGAGTACGCTGAACAAAAGTTTAAATAAAAACACTTTTAACATAATTCTCATACTACAAATATTTATGAAAAATATGTATAGATTTATAATATCAAGCATAAATACAACAAACAGCTTAATAAGACTATTGAAAGGGTGGAAGAGGTTGTTGAGACTCATACGCAAATCAAACTATCGATGCAACGATCCACTCCTCCATGCTCCACCTGCAGCTTGAGCCTCTTCTCAAGCTCCTGCTGTTCAACCTGCAGCAATGCTTCTACTTAGGCTTGCTCATACGTCTCTTTCTGCGCCTAGAGTTGCTCTGGTTGTCCTAAAGTTACTAGTGATATGTTTTGAGCTATGTCTGAAGTTGTGTGACACAACTATTAGGCTGAGAGGAAGAACCTTCGCTCTACAAATCCTCGAAACCACAAACTTTCATTATCAGCCGGTGTCGTAACGTCGACCCTTATTTACCTCAACAACGTCAAGATATACCTCATCCTCATCCACCTCCATGTCCGGGTCCTAGGATGTAACATGTCTATCCTCTAAACGTCTTCGAAACTCCGCTTGAAATACACAATCATAGCTCACATGATATATAAATATGTGTATACATATTTAATATAAACATAATATGTATATGTGTGCGCGCGCGCGCACTCTCAAAATTGTCTGCTCTAATTTGTAGTTAATAAATGTGTCATTAGGCTTCTCATGTATAGCCACAAAAGTCTCATATGTAGTGTCCTCCCAACCCTTTTCCTTAGTATGTATTCAATATTTTACTATTAATTATCATAAAGTAATTCATCACTTACAATATAAAGTTAAAAAAAAATTTAAATTTAAATGCGATCCGAAGTGCATAACCAATGCAGATTGAGACCACCGATGTGCTTCGATATTCTTATATCAGGCTGTCGGGCTCTCTCATCCTATTCTTGTTGACCTGCTGGGATCTCACCACCTCCTCGGGCCTCGCCTATTCTACTCGCCACCTTCTCCAGATGGCCTCGTCTACGCACTCTTACCTATTCCCCATCAATTCATCTATATACTTATTCACGCGGCTACCCTCCCTAGACCACATATACTTATAAAATGTAGTCTCATAATCGACTCCACATATTGATCCATGTCTCAATTACACCATTTCTACAAAATACACTAATAACAATACAACTGAAAGTATTTACATATGTTACAAATGAAAATATTAGTTAATTACCAGAAACTTGGATCACCACAACTCACGATGCGATGTACGAATATGTCCATATTTTCACCAATCGGGGTGTACACAAGACTTGTGGATCTCTCGAAGAATCATAACCATACTTCTTGTATCACTGGACAACCTAAAATGTATGGTTAGAATTAATATCGAAAACATATTAAAATTGAAAAGACAATATTACAAAGATAACCACATTATGTCACATTCTCAAACTATCTAAATAAGTGGACAATCCAAAATTTATTATCAAACTCTCTATTTGAGATGTTTGAGCGCGGAAAGAAGAATACAAGTACGGTAATTAGTTATACCGACAGATGTCTTCCGTTGGTGTAATCGATCCGTCGATAATCAATTGATTGCCAACATAATTTCTTGGTCGATGAATCATGAGATCAACACAACATTCAAAATCACAATCTAAATTTTATATTAAACACAATATTCACCACTACATTTCAAAATCTCAGATCTGTGATTGGAGGATAAAACCTCTCGGCAGACGCCATAAACCATGTCATCAACCACGGATGTCATCAAAAAACCAAACAATCACAAAATAAACAATCACAATACCAATAAATTCATAAATATTCATATAAATGAATGTCATGGGAATAATTTAAGAATGTTACAAGAAATGATTGTATATTCAAACTTATAATATATAAAAAATTAACTATAACTAATCATAATTATATAAATAATTACTAATTAACCATAATTTTCAAAATAATCCCAAATTAACTCATAAATTAACCTTAATATATAATTCATCTTTATTTTCAAAACAAACCCTAAATTTGCCATACATATTTAATTAAACCCTTTGCTAACTATAATTAATCATAAGTATCAATTAACCCTATTTATAAAATATTCCCAAATCAACCCCTAAATTAACCTTAATATTCTATTTTTTTGAAATACACCCTAAACCAGCCATATAAATTCCAATTAAACCCTAAGCTAACTATTATTTGTTATGATTATCTAAATAATTATCATTTAATTCTATCTTTCAATATAATATCAAATTAAACCATAAACTAACCTTAATATATGATCAATCTCTACTTCCGAAATAAACCCTAAATCGACCATACAATTTCAATTAAGTACTAAGCTAACTATAATTAATCATAGATAAATTAGTAGGTTCGTTGTACATTCGGCATACGGAATCTTTTGTTAGATTGTCATACTTTTTGATCAAAATTACATACTTTACGATGAAAAATCATACTTCACAGAAGTTTGCAATTTGAAAAGTAGGATAATTTAACTTTAAAGTATGCATTTTTGTTTGAGAAATATGTTTGCCTAGCGGAAAGCTTCCATACACCTAATGTACAACAGTTTTTATATGTAGGTGTTTGTGTTTGTATTTGTGTTTGTGAATCTACACACACACACACACACACACACACACACACACACACATATATATATATATATATATATATATATATATATATATATATATATATATATATAAAAGGGAAAATTCTCGTATAATCCAAAATGAAAATATTTCTTCCTCAATAATCAATCTAAAATATTAATTTCTCATTTACTCATTCAACTTCTCATTTGATCAAACTAAAACATAATAGTACAAGTTTACCCTTTACTAAACTATTTTATTTTATTTTCTAAATTTCATTTTATTTCTTCCAAATTCATTTCAAATTAATTTCTTATTAATTTCATACTATCCATGTTGATTTTATATTGATCGTTGTAGCTTCTACCGGTCGTTACCGGACTCTCATCCCCATCACCGGACTCCGGTCATATTCCATACTACATTATAAAATTTCATACTACTTTTTCAATTTTTGTACTATTTTTCGTCAAATTACACACTTTTCCACTAAATTTCATACTAAAAACAATCGATTTTTTTCAGTTATAAATTCAAAATTACTTATTTTATTTAAATATTTCTTATATATTATGAAATTCATCTCCATGTCATAATATGCAAATCCATACAACAAACTCATATTACTTGTTAGTTGCATACTAACCCTACTAAAATCCATACAATAAACTTCATACTACATCATAAAATTCCATACTACTTTTTCAAATTTCGACTCTCATCCCTATCACCAGACTCCGATCAAATTCCATACTACATCATAAAATTCCATACTACTTTATATAAAATTATTAAATCTGATGCAACTATTTATTTTAGAAATTAAAATACATAAGTTTAAGTGAATATATGTTCCATCTCCAGTTTGATTACAAACAGCAACACATAAACACTAACTCTTGCAAAAGACTACATCTTGATCCATTCAAATGTGTAGGTTGACCACTGTCTTTCATAAACCCTTGCCACTCATACCTGTATATCACAATGGCATATTGCCAAATCAAATCTCTTTTTTATCCACAACCACCGAAACGCTATTAGAGTTCATTTATATATAGCCATGGACTCATCTCCTCCAAGCACACTAGAGAACCTCTACCGCTCCGCCATCGCAAAACCGACCTTAAACTCAAATCCAGATCCTGAAAATGTCCAGCCCAGATCTACCATCTCCACAGACAGGCCCCGTTGCTAGAACTGTAACTCGTTCTCGTCGTTGCATCCTATCCAAGCACATCGAGCCCAGATCTACCATCTCTACCGGCGGGCCAAGCCGCTATGATTGTAACCCGCTTTCACCGTTCGCCATTCTTCATCGTCACCTATGATGTTCGCTTGATAGCCATCATCGGTGGCCCAATGTGCACCTGTGGCAGAGGTGTGCGTGTGTGGGTAGGTTGTGTGTCGACTGGAGAGGAGAAGAGAGGAATGAGAAGTGTTGCGATTTTTTCTAGGTCGAGGAAAGCTAATATAAATAATATCAAGAGAAAATAAAAAGGAAGAAGGGTTAATATAGATAATTTAACTTATGTTTTGATTTAATGGGATACATCTAACTTAAATGGGAATAAAAAATTTTAGAATGAGCAGAGAGAATTTATCCCTATATATGTGTATCAAATGAGAATTATCCCTATATATAAATAAACCAGTAGTGTTTAATTATAAATGTGGACATATGTAATGTGTTAGTAATATCTCTCGAGTTATTTAACCATTTAAAAAACATGGCTAGTAAATTCTCGCATCTGAAAAATGTCCTGAGGCTGGGACAACAATTAATAGTAAATTAGATGATTCAGTTCAACATTGTCTGAAATCTTGTTTCCAAAAATACATCGACTCTAAAAAATACTTACAAATTAGTTTATGTTAATTACAAATATTAGTGATGCGAATATGAAATAAAGTATTAATAATTTGTCCTATAATTTTTCATAAAATAAAATTCATTAGTTATTGTATGTGTCGATAAACTCTAGTTCAAATTAAAAAAGATCTCCTAAATAATCAATCATCACTAAGATAATTTATTGGTTTTCAACTAAAGAAATTTAAATAAACTTAGACTAGAATAAATTTAACATGGGCTAATTCAGTTTAACATGAGCTAATATTTTATTTTTCTCAAAACATAAACATAAAAAGTAAAAGTATGATCTTGAGCCCACCCAACCTTTTGGGTGACTCCGCCTCTGCATATCCATCCTTACTCTCAAAATATCCATTCACACTATTCTCAAACAAAAAATCTCTAAAATCAGAATATATCCAATTGCACCCCAAACTGCTCAGCTACAACTTAGTTCATGTAATCAATAACCAGACTGTTTGTACATAAATGGAAAATTTATTTTTTTTAGTCCACTATATTTCTAAAAATTGATCACGATCTTATCTACTATCAAAACACATTCACTAAATTGACCAATTTATCAAAAAAGTAAGCAAGTCAGCAAAATGAAACGGTAAACACAAAAAAGTGCATGGCTATTTTATTCCTTAGTTTATGTTTGGATCGGCCTTGACCAAATCCCAGTACATGTGTCGATTTTTGATTACAAGATTTCTCTCTATAAAATCATATTTATTCGCTTTCTCTCTCTAAAAGATGTGCCCCCTTCTTTCTCTCTTGGATAAACTATTTATAGTAGATTTTTTCTTGAAAACCTAATGAACACGTGTCACTCCATGACTGGTTATTGAATTACTTTGGCAACAAAATATCAAAACCCTAACCCTAACCACCCGTCTTCCACCGCCTTATAACTGATCTCGTCTTGTGTCAGTGTCGAGCCATGCTCACTAACCTATAACCACCAGGTCAGCTCGGCCATGAGATAATCATTTCAGACGGTGGCATAAGTCAATTTAGGTTCGATCTATAAGGGGCCGAGCTTGATGGGGCGCTTGGGTTGACTCGGTGTGCACGACTCGTTCAGCTCATTTATGAGAGCTTGTCATCATTCCCTCAGCCGAGCTGTGAAGATTTTTGGTCGGCTCGGAAGCTTGACATCTCAGCAAGTTGATGGGAGGTCGGTGAATCAAACTTTTTGTACTTACTTTTTATTAATAAAAAAGTCGTTTGCTAGAGAACGGAGCAATTGTAAAGTTTGACTCGAGTCGAATCTCTCAAGAAAGACTAATCGAAAGTAATTTTCGTATTTGATTTACGAATGAGAACACAGGGAAAAAACTATTATAAACACGGTCAAATTTCATTTTTAAAGTTGTAATATCCAAGACGATGATTTAAACGACGAGAGACAAAATCAAAAAATTTAAAAAGATTAATGAAACGGGTTCTAGGGCTCTAGAATCGTCTCTATGATCAATTGGCATTTCATCGAACACTTAATCTACGAGTTGGGGTTGTCAATCCCAACTTGTAAACTAAACACCCAACAATGCCAATTGATGGTTCTAAATTCATTTAGGCACTATACCATGAATTCTAAACACAAATCATCAATAAACGCAGTAATATAAACTCAAGACAAGTATGAACATGGTTAAAAAACAAAAGCTTGATAGAAAACAAGAAATCAACAATGGGGAATAATTAACCTTCATTGACAAATAAAAACACAACTTTCAACAATTAAACTAAAACTCATATACAAGAGAATCGAAAGCTCCAAATATATATTGAAAATAACAAGAAAGGTGCAATCAATCAAGAACGAAAGATATAACCCAATTAGAAAAGTGCTATGAATCTTCAAACCAAAAGAGAGAGCTGCTCCACGAACATTGAGCTTCTTCAAATTATAAGTAAATCTAACTAGATGCTACGTTGCGATTCTAAGAACTAAGCTCATTTATTTAGGACTTGATGTTTGAAAGTGATAGAAAGAAATGAAGAACATTATTGGGTTGTCAAACTCTAAGGGGTTCAATAACTTTTAATTATAAGAAAAAAGGAGGGTGAAAGTGTGGACAAAATAGTCATTTTACCCGCCTGACAACCGATGCTGGTAAATGGCCCCGTCGATGGCGCATCGATGACGCTTCGATGGCATATCAATTGGGCGTCGATGCATGTGTCGATCGATGGTTGTGTTTCGCGAGTACGAGTCGTGTTTTCGTCAAATCGAGTCAGTTGTGATCCTCATGAACTTTCCTAGGCTTAATCGACTACCCTAAAACAAAGAAAAGCAATATAACATAAAAATCTACAAAAAGTAAGAGAGAAATACGAAAAGTATTAAAAAGACGACAAAAGGTACGAAAACGCAAAATAAGGAAAAATGGACAAAATACGACTAAAACTCGATTAAAACACACACAACAAAACACAAAAACATACGAAAATCACACACAAATATGTACAAATCAGTCGGCGTGGCTAGTGAGACAATGTGGATCGGCCGTCGATGCTTTCAACTCGGCAGTTTGGCAGCTCAACAAGTTTGTATGAAGTCGGCGCGTGGTTGATACAACGAGGATCGTCCATTGATCCAACCAAGAGTTGAGCGAGCTGGATTGCTTGCGCTGCTCGATATTTAATGATCGGATCAACTATGATCTACACATCACTTGACTGTAAGCATGTTACAACTCAGTTACTTATGTTAATTTGCACTAACTTGACTCCATGTAAACCTGATTTTGATCACGTGATATTATAAGTAAGATCGTATATCAACACAGACTACATTCAAATACAATTCTTAAAGCTTAATAAACAAATATGCTATCAGATATATGGTGGCATACTGGTATATGATTGAAAGACGGATTTCCTATTTTGTGAAAAATATGGCACATGCATAATTTTTTCACATTAAGCGTGTGTGTACAATATCGTTAATGAGACCGAGTGTACTCAACACGTATACACATTACCCACGTCAATTCGATAATAGAGTCGATTATTGATCAATCATAGACTCTATAATTTAGAATGATAATTTTAATTATAGTAAATACGTGTAGATACCTATTGATAATCAAAACAAAACATTTTATAAAGTCTAAACTCCAAATAACTATATATATACACACACATAATTAAATTACAGATTTTATTTTCAAATCTTGATCGAGTATCAGTAAAATTGTAATGGAACTGTGGTAGCATATCATCAATTTTCATTGGAACCAACTTAACAATGCTTTGCCTGGACCAAAAATATAGGAAAAGTGCTCATAATTATCATTAATTTTAAAGCCAGATTTTAAAATAATGATTCAGATTAACCATGGTCTACCAATTGGTTGGTCTTGCTTGACTAAGATAATCAGCGTAACTTAAAAGTGGATTATATATCTCTTATGATTTAAAAAATCGATAATTATATCCAAAGGATGAAAATCGCAAGTAAAGCCCCCACGAACATTCGCCTTAACCTTTGGGTAATCTAGTTATAAGAAAGCCATTTATCTTTAAAATTTATAATTAACAAAATAAGCTTGTACAGTATTTACTAAGAAAGTCACTCATCACCCTAAGATTTGTATTTACTAAACGAGTAACAAATATTCCTACCGATTGTTAGCAAATATTCCTATTGATGGTGCACTTTTATAATAAGACATATAAAATAAGATGGTTTTTTTTTCCCCTCGTTGTAATATACTCCAGTGGTGTTTATAATAATTAGACCCATATTGAAATATGTGATGCTCAATTAATTGACAAATCTATATTATTGCTAAAAAAAAAAGGTCTTAGGCCTGTTTGATTTCTGAATCCAAGTCCTAAAATCTGAATTCCAAAAAAGGTTATATAATTAATGCTCTGAATTTTAAGCTTTGGAAAGCAATTTAGAAATGTTCGAGTCTTATCGATGAACCTATAAACGCTGCTTGATTAACATATGAACTTGGATGTTGAATAACATAAGATGTACAAATTTTGTCCCCCCACCATTTCATCCAAAATAAATATTATAATCTATATTTTTATTAAGTTTGGGATTATTAGTATGGGTGAGGATGTTATAAATTTTATTAAATCAATAATATGAAACGTTATAAAAACGCAAAATAAAAGTTACCACAATCCAAGAAATAATAAATAAATAAATAAATCAAATTAGACTACCCACTATCTCCAGTTACACCCACTACAAATTTATTTCAACCTCCCCTAAATAAAACCGGCAGAATTTGTAGAAAAATCAAAAAACAAGGAGGAAATTAATATATTTTCTTAAAAAGAAAAAAAACAAAACTCAAAGAGTCGTCTCTCTCTATAAGTCTATTCCTTCTCCAATTCAAAAAAAAAAAATTACGAAAACGAAACGAATTAAAACCTATTTAAAAAGCCGACAACAACATCTTACCCCTCAACTCAACTTAACCCCTGGAAAGTTGAAGCATAAAAACAAGAATTCAAAGCAACTCATCAACAAATTTTTTACTAAAACCACTCTCAACTCAAACTATACAGAAAAAGACCGATTTATAAACAATTCGTTCCCTTCTAACTTTCTTATAGGATCATTATAATATATTTTATTATATAAGTACCTGGATTATTGTTTGTGGAGTTATTATTACTGCAAAAGGAAGAGATTCAAAAATATATGTATTAGTGCATGAGAAGGAATAACAACCCGGTTGGTTTTACAATTCGGGTCGGGTTTGCCCTTGCATCGTCGCCGCCGGTATGAAAGATCGCAGAAAACGAACCGTTTTATCATGGGGCTTATTTTGCTTATGGTGCACCATCGTTATCCTCTGCTTCGCTCGCTCCACCTTCTCCACTCTCCGTCTCTTATTTATAGGTACTTTTTTTTTTTAATATAAAACTATTTATGTTTTTAATTGCAAAAGTACAATTTTTTCTTACTTGTATATATTTTTTCTACACTCAGTTGCTAAAGAGATTATCTTTGTACTAAAATTTGGCTCTGTTTCACTTCCTCGGCATGCTCTGATTTTTCTTAATTTTAAATAATGATTTTTTTGTAAAACAGAAGGTTTTAATCCCAGACTGGTACCAACATGGAATATTCCGGCGATGGAGGCGGTATCATCTGAAAACCCCGCAACTCCGGCGATCTCAATCCAGCAAACGGTTATTTTCCCTGACGAGGCCCTGGTTTTCCTAAAATACCCTCCGTCGTCCTCTTTATTCACCAAAGATGCCATCAACTGTATTTATTTGCCGCCCAACTCATCCCAGCCGCAGCTCGAACTTTCTCCATCGTCCGTCGACTTTGACTACGATAATCACCAGATCGTTCGGTGTCCGCTCCCTCCACGTGGCGCAATCCCATCCCTCGCGGTCAAGCCCAACGTGTATCTCACGCCGGGTCCCACTTACAAATGGGATTCTTTAGCCTACGAGGCCGTGATTGATAGGGATAACACAACAGTTGTTTTCGTGAAGGGGCTTAATCTACGGTCAGGAAAAGCCGCTGACCCTTCAAAGTTCAAGTGCGTCTACGGCCAGGATTTGACCAAGTCAAAATTCGTTTTGCCGGCCGACGTCGTATCGGTCGCTCAAGAAATTGTCAGGTGCAAGACTCCTCTTAGCATATTAAATAGCCCACAAACATTTAGTAGTAATAATGACAATCCCATTAAGGTTTCAGTCAGATTTGTTGGGAGAAGGCCAATTAATTCAATCGCACGTGTCAAAAATAATAAGTCAAGCCCTAAGCCACTTCATAATAACAAGCAACACGAGATGTGTGTGTGCACAATGTTGAGAAATCAAGCTCGATTTTTGCGCGAATGGGTCACGTACCACTCGCGCATCGGCGTCGATCGCTACTTCATCTACGATAACAACAGCGACGACGATATCGAGCGCGTGGTGGACTCGCTCGCGGGCGATAGTTATAACGTCACGAGGCATCTGTGGCCGTGGATCAAGACTCAGGAGGCCGGGTTCGCGCACTGCGCGTTGAAGGCTAGGGATTCGTGCGAGTGGGTCGGGTTCATCGACGTCGACGAGTTCCTACACTTGCCTTCCAATTTGTCCTTGCAAGATGTTGTTAAGAATCAGACTCGACCTAGTGATGTAGCTGAACTGCGAATATCGTGCCATAATTTTGGGCCATCGGGTTTAAAAGAGGTCCCGGCAAGAGGGGTTATGGTCGGGTACACGTGTAGGATGGTTGCGCCGGAGAGACACAAGAGTATAGTGAGACCCGAGGCGTTGAATTCGTCCTTGATCAATGTGGTGCACCATTTTCATTTGAAAACCGGTTTTAGGCATTTGAATGTGAATAGGAGCGTGTTGGTGATAAATCATTACAAGTACCAAGTTTGGGAAGTGTTCAAGGAGAAGTTTCGTAGGAGGGTGGCTACATATGTATCTGATTGGCAGCAAGAGAGGAATGTGGGTTCAAAGGATCGTGCACCGGGTCTAGGGACGAAAGCGGTTGAGCCATCAGATTGGTCGACGAGGTTTTGTGAAGTCAGGGACACCGGGTTGAGGAAACGGGTACTTGAGGATTTTACCGACCCGGAAACCGGGTTGTTGCCTTGGGAAGATTGGTCCGATCTTAGGAATAAAACGTGAAAAGGATGCGTTTTCTTTTGTCTTTTTACATTTTTACTTTGTCTATAAATAAAAAATATGGATACTTTTTTAGTGTAATTAAAAAAAAAAAAATCGGTTATCTTTTCAAATTACCAATACCCCTTATGATATATATGACAAACACCCCGAGATTTGTGTTTACTTAACAAAACACTTCCTTGATGGGTAATTTGTAAAATGAGACAAATGTTTAAGGGAATATTTGCAATTTTGGAAGATATTTGGAACAAATGTCCAGTTCCATTACTGATGATAATTTTATTCCCATTCAATTGTCGCCAACGACAACAATTAGTTTTGACGTCCACAAGAATATTCGATTCTTGAATTAGCACTTAATATTACAGCTTAGAATCGTCAATGTCGGTGGGTATGAATATCAATTACACTGCTTTATGAAATTTGCATCCGTGTGTTCATTGAATTTCTTTAACAAGTTGCTTTCGAAAATATATTATTTATTTCACTAAGTCAAGATTATATCAGTTTTCACCTAATCACAGTTCAAACAAGCTTCTGGATGGGGAAAAATGCTTATAACGACGGATACGCTGCTCAGCTATTGACTGCACCAAATACTATAACCTGAATTTATTTTCCATTCAAAAGAAAGAAAAAAAATATTATATGGATACTGTGTGGACTGGGAAAATCTCATGCCGCACTGGGGATACTACACCCTTACAAGCTCACCCCATACGTGGGTGTATGTATCTTGTGGTCAAAACATCCCCGAGGCACTACACCCAGGTGTAACATCAAATCTTGAGTTGTAAACAGTACCCTAAAACTGAATATATCTATAAAAAAAAACTTTAAAAAAATGGGAAAACTAAAATTTGGGCTTGGCGTAATGGACATGACACAAGTTTTTATCATAAAGATGAGATCAAGGAATTAAAAAAAAGGTCAGCAGCAAAACTGAAAAAAGTCACAATGTCACGAAAAGCATTTGAACAGATTCCAATGAATCCCAAAAAGGTTTCCTTCTTCGTAGTGATAAACATTTTAGTTGTTATGAGATAGACAAAGACACCTTAACAAGAGCAAAACGCCTTTAAAAAAAATTAACATTCAATTTCAATTTTGAATCGATGGAGTACATTTCCATTATTAAGTGCAAGGAAAAATAACAATAATCATCCTAAAATCTTGATTTATTGTAAAGACAATATCTTGTATGTAAATGTATAAATTCCTCACTGGTTTACATATATTTTCCTAACATATATGTATGTTATTGCCAACCACGAATTACTTTCAATGTTTTATCCAAATCATTATTATTTTGTATAAAACAACTTAATTTAAATATTCTGTTCACTCTCACTCTCGTGGTCTGTGATTAGTTCATTATATTTTGATAATCCTTTTCAAAGAAAGAAAAGGAAAGAAAAACAATACTTTGATAATTGCCCATCAGAAACCAACGCCGAAACGTAACTCATTGATAAATTGCACCTCAACCTCATCTAAAAATCATCACGCAAGTGCACACACAGGAAACAAAAAAACTAAGAAAACAATTACAGCAAACAGATGATAAATACATAGAGCATATAGTACAATCTCCCCACACCCTCAGTAAGAAAACTCATGACCTCTCAGAGAGATATACTTCTTGACCCAAATCGCGATATCCTCTGCACACGCCTGCGCCTGAGGAGTCTTGAGAAGCATATCGAGGGTCGCAAACTCATGAACTGCGTCCTTATACTCTAGAACGGGCGAGTCCACGTTTACCTTACGGAGCTCCTCCGAGTAGGCGATCGCCCGGTCCCGCATCCAGTCGTGCTCCGCCACCACCGTCAGCGTCGGCGGCATCTGCTTCAGAGGCGGGCCCGCCCGGTCGGAGGCCAGCGGGTTGGCAGCGGGGTGGTCGAGGCTGAACTCGTCCTCCGGCAAGAAGAGCTTCCACGCGAGGACGCACATAGCCTTGTCGTAGAAGTAGGAGTTTGCTAGCTTGATCTCGGAACGTGTCGGCACGCTTCCGATGAAAAAGGGGTACATTAGGACTTGGGCGACGACTTTGACTGGGTCAAAGAGTTTGCCGGCCTCTACGGCTTTTCTCGCCACGTAGTTGGCTATGTTTCCTCCGCAACTCACTCCGAGAAGTACGCATCTGGTTTTTTTTATGCAAAGATGAAATTAGAATCAATTCAGGGATGATTACGAAAAGTACCTCTGACATTAAGCCTAATTACGAGAAATTCCACACCCCCATGGGAGGGTGCAGTAACACATTTGTAAAAGAAAAACTAAAAACCAAATGCCAAATGCCAAGAGCGTATTTGTAATTCTGAATGATAATTGGAGGTTTTTATGGTTAGGTAAACCTCAAGGGTGCTTTTTGTAACTAACCCAAATACTATCATATTCATATGTATGAGCAACATTACATGTCTAATACTATCATCTTTAAAATACAGGGGCCAACTGAAGTCTTTCATTTCTCATAGCATTGCAGTTAGAATGCAGAAGGGCTATGCAGTCTCTCTTTTTATGGGTAGATCTTTACCAGGTTTTCTTCCAAAACTAACTATCAGGTCATTCTCCCCAAAGACAAAAATTTCAAAGATTGTTGAATTTGAAGGCAGTGATAACAACACAGCGACAAAAATATGCATAGCATCTTGTAATTCAGTTCCCCCTTTCCATCTCTGAATGCGCTCACAATCACATGAAACATTTTTCTCACCCTGACCCCTTTCCTCTTCCATTCCTTCTGGGTCATTCTTAAAAACACGAACGAAGCTCTGATTATACCGTCAGAATTCGACAGATGCTCATAAAAGAGGGCAATGCCCGAATTCAAAGATATGTCATTGGTTAGATATTCGAGCCACATAATGGGAATGGAAATATCCTAGTTGTATCATGAATTCTTAGTTGTGTAATCACACCAAGTCACTTTAAATAGAAGGCAACACCAAAATTCCTAATATAGCTATACGAATATAATCCTCCGCACTTAACCTAAATCTTCCGAATGATGGGCTACAAACTAAATCCTTTCCAAGCAAGATTTCATGAACTAGGCTCGGAGGCATAGTTTTAAACTATTACATCTACATACTCAGTTTCTCGACAGGGCCACACAGAAACAGATATACACTGAATCACTGAAATATAATGAACACAATGTTAGCAAGCATTGGTGAAGCCATACATCAAACAAGAGCTAAAATGGAAAAAGGTCCATCATCACCGGGTTTATAAGTACTCAAAGAAACTCGGATGTCCTGAAGCATAGAAAAAAGCTCTCGACTCATCAATAAAGCATAACAGGAAATGAACTTCGCAACTCTACAGGTCCAACAGAATACTATTTAAGCGTCAAATATAATCCCCAAAGCAAATTTCTTTTCATTATTTTTATCTTCACATCACATAAAAATCTACTCATGATAACAACAAACAACAATCAAACAAGCATCATTTAAGTCGGCGAGATTAGAAATTTAACCTGGATGGATCCCCATGGGCAGCCAACCAAGGCTCAGCCATCGAAGCTCCAAACGCATCGGAAACACGCCAATTACCCTCCGACCTCCTCAAATCCACCCCTCCTCTCGAGCTCCCCAACGTCTTGCTACACTCGGCCAAATTCGCCTGCTTCGCAAGCCAATGAAGAACCTTCAACCCGTCTTCAAACGCTGCGGGGTACTTATTCTCCGGTGCCAATCTATACCCCACCGCCAGCACAATCACGTCGCACAGCCTCGCGATCCGCCTGCAGAAAAAATCATTTGCCACCGAATCGTTGCTGCCGCTGACGAAACCCCCGCCATGGAACTGCAACATCACCGGCAATCGGCGGCGGTTTTTGCCGACAGGATTGTAACCTCTGTAAATTCCGTTATCGGATATCAATTTCGCATCATCGATGCTACACCCGTAGCTATTTCGTCTGCTATCGCTATTACTCAGCGCGCGCTTCACAACCACGCCGTTGCTGCCGGAGGCAGCCATATTATCCGAGGATCCATAGCTGTAGCGACGGGTTAATGCTTGGTTCTGATCCGATCCAGGACTCGATGATCCGGCCCGAGATCTCGTTCGGGCTTCGGGGCAATGGAGGCAGGTATCGGGAAGGAAAACACGAACGGAGAGAGCTGTTACGGGATCGATGTGTATATCCTTGGTAGCGACGCCGTCGCTGAAGGAAGGATTGGCGGCCGCCGCGGTTTCCTCGTCCGGCCGCGACGTCACGCCGAAGGAACGACCTCCGCCGCCGCCGCCGTCGCCGACAGCATCGTTTTCCGGCGCCTGCAATCGGCTCTGTAAACGATGCTTTAGCAGAAATTTGAAGAACACGCTGTATAATTTCACGCCAATGCTTGGCATTTCCCGATAAAAACAGAGGTGAAATTATCTATGACAAAGATTATTTTATATGCACAAATTCCTATATTTATTCGTCTCCACAGCTCATTCGCTTAAAAAATTACAGCTAAATCAATGTTGCTCGAATTCGAGCTGATGGATTTCACATTTACATATACTAGGGTTTTTGCTTCTGAAGAAAAACTCAAATCTCCATTTTTATTTTATTTTGGATCGTTTAGAGAGAGAGTGAGAAACACAGGGTAATAATAGATTGTTTGGGTTATCAATTTTGAGATAGATTCAGATGCAGGTTTGCGCTGTTGGTGTTTATTATTATTTAATTAATAATGTCGTTCTAGGTAGGCCGTGCTTAGAGGATCCGGTGGTACCTCACTTTTTGTGTTTCGGTGATTGTACCCTTAGGAGCTGGTCAACGAAGGACCACAATGTACAACTCAAGGAAGCTTGAGGGTGGGAGGGAGCTTATGTACCTGAGATGTAGGAGATAAAAGTGGTTCACCAGTTGATTAGGTGGCAAGCCCATCTAGAATAATGGGAAATATACTATACACAACACAGCTCTCAATTATGGAGGCTATTTATGCTGTTAAATTAAATTAATTATGGAGGCTATTTATGATGATTCTTAGCTGGGAGTTGGGCTTTTGTGGAAAAGAATAAGTTAACTGGGGCCATAGTAATGCAAGCTTTATTCTACATCCTTATTTGTTACACCTCTACTTCTGAGGGATTTTAATGTTTTTGAATATTAATTTCTTTTAATTCTTATGAGCCAATCTGAGTTTAAAGTTCTAATTTCGTTTTATTTGATTTTTACAACTTATTTACCAAACAATTTCTTTTAATTAATTCAACTTTGAGCATTTATTTGTGAATAGTAATACTATCATTTTGGGTTACTGATATGACTTTTACAAGGAAATAAACACTATTTAAATTAATTTAACTGTTAGCTTCTATTTACTAACATCAACTGCTTTTATCTTTTCTCAAATACTACTTAAAACATGAATATTAGTATAATTTACTTGTCTAGGGTGAAGGCATATTGCTTTAGTGCTTTCTGAGAGAACCATAATACCCACATCTTTTTCTGTTAAGGTTGTCTAAACAAACTCTTTGATCAACTCAAAGGCTAAAAAGGGCATTCATGGTACTGGACCCTGGTAAAATGTTTCCTCCAAAGAGCCTTATATTCTAAGGTAACATCAATGTTCCTTGAAATCTACCACAAATTTCAATCAGTATGTCTCATATAGGTTCTAGGTTCTGCTTTTTCAAGCTTTGCAATCAATTCTTTGAGAGAGGGAAAGAAAAACAGATATTTTAGATTCAATCTAAAGTATAATTTCAGGGCAAGCACACATGGACACTATAATGATACACAGTATATATAATTGCAGATGAGAGTACATAAATTGAAATCCAGTTCAAAAATCTCTAAACAGAAACCAAAAAAATAAATAACATAACTCTTAATTTTAACATCATTCTAAGAGCTACAGTTGACAAAAAGAAAAAAAGAAAAAAAAGGCCAATCTGCCAACCAAATATCACATCCAGTGAAGATGCTTAAAACCTTCTGTAGTTAGCTGGCCACCCCAGATTCTATATGTACAAGTCACTATTTTCTTACAATCAAAACAAGGTTCTTTAGCCAAAAAAAAAAACGAGCGATCAAGAAAATAATAATCTTTAGCCAGATGGCGTTTTGGCGCTTGTCCTGGGAGAAACGAGGACCGGCTCGTTACTAGCAGCTTTGACCGTGGCTATCTCCTCAAGGCGCTTCCAAGTTGTTTCTCGTTTCTTCTTGACTTCATCTTCTTGAGCTTCGTCTTCTTGGAATTTGAGCAAACACTCCTCGAAGAGCTCAGGGTCCACGTCCGAGAAGATTTTGCGGACGTTTAGGGTCAGGCTCTGCACGGCCTGGTTCCAGTGGCCTCGTGCGTTCTTCTCCAACGAAGGGAAGATGATTGGGAGTATGACTTTACGGTTTTGTTTGATGAGGTTCTCGATGTGATCATTGTTCCATAGAAAGAGGGCCCTTTCTGCCACCTGTAACAAAGAATATATTGATAACAAGGATCATGAAGAGAACCTGCCTAGTGTCCATTCTCTTTCATTCTTCAGCAAATACATAGGGTTAATTACAAAAAATACATCATTTTTTTACTTGAAACACAGTGCACGAGTTATTAGTTGTTAAAATAAAAATTTGAACTATCTTGGACTCTGGGAATAAAATTTGGATTCGATTACTATCTACAAACTAGTTTAGTTTCAAGTAAATAGCTTTACGTTTATGCGCTTGTACCAAGTTCTCCATTTTGGCTTGATGAGCTCTCCAATCTGGTTTTCAAGACAATATCCTTCCACGTTTCTTCAACTTCCTCGACAACTGAAGCGTGTCACTGAACTAGATTCCGAGTAGCTATCCAACTCACAGAAAAATCTGATGCCAACTTCTCGACAAAACAAACTCCTCCTCGAGGAGTTGGCGGCGGATAAATATGAGAGTTGGCATCTATTCGCAATCTAGTTCAGAAACACGCTTCACTAATCCAACAAGTTGAGGAACTGTTGAAGGTTACAGAAGAAGTATTGAAGTGCCTTGAAAATTGAAAACGAGATTGGAGAACACCCAAGATTCAGAATTTGGCACAATCGCATGAACGTAAAGCTATTTACTCGAAACTCAACTAATTCGTAGATAGTCATCAAATTCAAGTTTATTTCCAGAGTCATATGTCCAAGAAAGTAGAGATTTTTTTGAGTATTTGTCACGACACAGAAATATGTTTATATCTGTCACACATTAATTTCGCTCAGCTGGAAAATGACAACTAATAACTTGGCATCAACTTGTGCACTGTGATCCTGTTAATAGAGATGAGCATAGTTGAAATAGATCAATAGAATACGAGGAAACTAAAACCAAAAGTAGCAATCACTATTTAACATGTTATATTTCAAAATTAAGAAGAAAACATGTCCAATTCAGATGAACGCATAAATAATAGGGAATAACTACAAATACCACCTCTGAGGTTTAGCCTAATTACAAAACACTCCAGTTATCTCTCAAAATTAAAAATACCCTTTTAAGGTGTACAAAGTACGAATACCCCATAAAGGTTCGTATTTACCTAATAGATATACCCTCTCTCGAGGATGCAATTCATAAAATTTTAAAAGTTACTCAATTTTTTTTTTTGTTCTTGTAATTAGTCAAACCTTAGGGGTACTTTTGGTAATTAATCCCTAAACAATAATCAAAAGGGATTTTGTCAAGCCAGCATAAAATGCCACAAACACAAAACAAACCCTCCATCCCAAAACAATTGCCAGTTTTAGAAGATTGCAAATTAAGAATCTCACAAAAGGACTGATCTACCATATTTAGGTGTAACTATTGCATAGTCTTGAAATAGTATTTTTTTTCTCTATCTTCTTAAAAGTTTGAAAACGATAAATACGAGTAATTTCGGAAGTTTTAGGCCAAAAATGCCTTAAATTCTTAAAACGAAAAAAATAGGACAGGGGAGTAAAAAATATAATAGGAAGAAACAAGTAATATCTTATACTCCCTCCATCCCAAAATAACCGCCGTTTTAGAGGATTCCACACAAATTAAGAAATCTTACAAAATGACTGATCTAACCATATTTAACCGTAATTATTGTCTTATCTTGAAATTATATTTTCCTTATTTTCTTAAAGTTTAGAAACAATAAAAATAAGGGTAATTTCGGAAGTTTATGTTCGGGAATGACTTGAATTCTTAAACCAACAAATATGACGGAGGAGTAAAAAAATAATAAATGATAAATCACCTGAAAATGGGAACTGCTCAGGCAACGAGCAATCTGCCGAAACAACGGCACCATACACCGCTGAAACTCAGGAGCCTGAGTTGCTTCCAACACCTCCTCCAACTCACCCAAGAACATCACCTCCTTCGAACTATTCGTGATCGGCCAATATTTCAACAAACCCCTAATCACAGTATCCGCAAGTTTACAATCCTTCTCCACAAACTGCGTGATGCAATAGCTCAACTGCTGATGGTACATCGGGATGCACTTGGGCTTGTGAAGCGGAATAAGTGCCCGAACAAGAAAAAGCTTATGCTCCTCTTTTAACGGCAAAGCAAACCCATTTATTATACTCCCCAAAATCTCCAAAAGCTCCGCGATCCCGTTATGCTTCTCAGTCTCGAAAATAAAACGGTAGAATATATTATTGATCGCTTTTCGAATATACGGCCGGTGAACCATGAATTTCCCGTATATTCGATGCAGGACCGTTTTCAAATAGTCCCTCTCTCTAGGATCCTCGGAGTCAAAGAGGTCCAATAATTTCAAAACGAACGAGTGATCGACATAACGTTTCGCCAGCTTGGCGTCCGTCTCAGGCGAGGCAACAAATCTGAGGAGGAGCTCGTAGACGACTTGTAGGTGGGGCCACGCAGGGTCCATTAATGGCTCCTCTTCTTCCAAATCGAACCCCTCTAAGAGTTTGTTTTCACGGGACTGAGTCGACATCGTGCGGAATAAATTTATGGAGACCATTCGGACAATCTCCTGCATGACAGGCTCCGTGAATTTCCCATTGGCAGAGGCGATGTAGTCGACGAGCTCGACTAACGTCTGACGTTTGATGTCTTTTTCTTTTAGATGCTTCGTGGGGTCTGTGAAGTCGAATGTAAAGCAGCATAAATTCAGCTTTTTGAGGAAAAGGGTTTGCTTCTCGGAATTGGGGACGTCCCGGAAGCTGGGGAGGGCCTCGTATGGGCCGGGGCCCGCATTCCCATTTGCCTTTGGAATTAACGTGACAGGTGTAGGGTTTGGATTGGTTGACCGGGGATTGGGGGTGTAAGAAGCAGTTCTTGAAGGATTTGAAGGGTAATTAGAGGGTCCCCCATCGCGATTATCCGCTAATTTGGTCTGCTTACGAGGAAGCTTATTGAGGATATTTTTTATCATCACTGAAAGCCACAAATATCACCACTTTCTTATTTAATTGAAGTTGGAAATGATGTTACTATTCAGAAAATAACCCAAAATGTGACGAACGGATCATCAAAACCAGTTCGTCGTGCTTATAATCTTTCCAGGTATCTGTTGAAAGGAAATAAAGTAAATTAACATGGCTATAAAAAACTACAAAAATGGACTACCCAGATTTTAGTTTCAGCTATTTTACTAAACAGGGCAAATAAAAATAAATCTCCATCTTCCATTAAAAGAAACTAAATATGCGCAAACTCCATAACTTTATAACTTTCCAATCAATCAAGATCACTTTTTTATCAGCATAATTTGGATATCACTGTCACAACGTTTATAAAAATCCCAGATGTGAGAAATCGAGTTCAAATTGAGATTGACCAATTTAGTGAAACAAATCAAGGAGAGATCCGCAAAAAAATTGACATACATGCTCTAATTAAAACACAAATTAAATTAGATTAAGGAACAAGATGCGAGTTATTTTGAACTCACCTCAACTTTTCCATTTTGTTTCCTTGTTTTTACGAAAATTTCCCAGCTATTCAACCAGATCAGGGCGTCTCAAGATCTGGGCGCGATCTGGAAAAAACCAGCTAACATTATCAATCGAAAATTCGCTACGAAGAAAACATCAAAAGAAATCAACACCCAGAACCCTAAAGTTCAAATTCTACATGTACAGGTGCAGATACAAAAGAGTTGCGGAAATTATGGGCCATTGATGAAAAATTAAAGCATACAGCTTGTATCAATTTTGATCGGAAAAAAATAAAATAATAATAGAAAGGCCACGAAAGATTGAAGTTTTCGTGAGTTGAAATCTGAAATACGCCCCCAAGTGGGAGCAAATAGAGAGAGAAAGGAAAAAGTGAACGATGGGGTTTAAGAGGAAAATGAAAATGAATAAATAAAGAAGCGAAGCAATTGTTGGGTTGTTGTTCTTTGATGATGGGTTGTGGTGCTGTACTTGTGTAATTGTGTTCGATATTTGCTGAGTTATTTTATTATTATTATTATTTTCTTTTTCTCCTCTCTTTTTAAAGGTCTCTGTTCATTTTCAGCGCTCCCCCTCTTTCCTATTTTCTTTTCTTTTTATTTTTCTCTAAACCTTTTCGTTTCTATCTTTTTCTTTCACCCGGAAATTTCAACGTTCTTCAAATTGGGATGGCAATTTAGATAGTGTTTGGGCACATAATTAACAACAATCATGTTAATTTGAATACGATTAGTTTGAGTTTACACAAGTTTGACTCAAATTCAACTCCAAATGATGTATATTCAATAGTACAAGTTTCAAAGGGTTGATAGCAAACCTGACCTGACCAAACTTAATCCATATGTTGAGTTTATGTTGTACCAGAACCACATTTAAACACGGACGTAATTTTCTCTTATTCCACCCCATGCAACTTGCATAAAATTATTATAAACATCTATAATTTTATGCTTGATTCATCCTTAAAAAACGAATTGTTTTGGGCACAACAACACATAAAATTGAAATAAGTTTATTTATCTATAATATATCTTGTATATTATTATTTCCTAAACTCAAGTTATATTTGTTTTTACACCAAAGTTAATAAATTTATGTTTGGAAATTTATCGAGTTTTAATAGTTATATTTGAGTTTGTTTGAATTTTAATTCGAGTCGAACTTGAACGAGTCTTAATTGAGTCGGACACAAATCGAGTTCGAATAGTTTGATATATTTAGAGATTATTTTTTTTTTTATGTTTTTGGTACTTATAAAATACGAGAGTTTAGATTATTAACAAACTAAAAATGTATTCAAACTTATTTGAACTTTTTGACGAATCGAGCTCATACGAGCTTTTTATGAACGAACTCGAATGATTTGGTTTGATTTTCAACGTAATGAAGCCAAATGATTTAGTTTCTATCCAACTGATGTGGTTGGACATGAACATGGAGTGGGCTTTTTGTATTACCAATATTTTAGTAGTTAAATATCGTAAAACATATTTACAATATCACATATTAAGGATCACAAAATAGATTTAATTTATTACAATCAGAAAGGTTAAATGAGACACAACAAATCTCACAAGATTATTGTACTTGAAACGAGGAATGAATCAATTGTTTTACAGTTGATACACGTGTTTGAATAAAAATTCTTCGAGGAGCTAAAATTAGAAAGCTAGTTGGATATGCAAAATCTGATAAATTGATCATAAAGAAATAGGGTGTACATATGATTTACAGATCTAGGGACCAGTCAATTAGTATTTTTACCATGTAATTTATTTGAACTTCACGACTTTAGTTCATCAACTCCATTTCGTTCATAGTATGATTGCACCTGGCATATTCCGTTTAACCTAATGATATATTATGTTTGAATGATCATTTTTTTCTCTTTCTGCTTACATAATGAAATCTTAGACAAATAACAAATTTATTAAAAAAGAGAGTGAAGGAGACATAATTGTTTTTTATTTCCTTTTGGAACAAGTCAGATAACTTGATGATTTTTCATAATTCACCACCATTAGGACGACATGATTAGACTTAGAAATGCAGTCATATTGACAAGATGAAAATGAAATTAAGTGTTGGCGCGGGCACGGTTTTGTTCACTTGACAATTGAGGATCAAGTCAAAACCCCACGTATTTTTCACCTATCGTATCATCACAATAAACATTAAATTCTACGAGGTGGAACCGTAAATATATATATATAAAAAAAAAAAAAAAAAAAAAAAAGAGAGAGAGACAATTACAAATACCTGGCGTTTAATGACCTACTTTGAAAAAAAAAAATATTGAGGTATTTATAATTTTGAAAGATAAACGAGTTTTTGTTGTTGTTGTTGTCGCTAAACCTTAAACGTATTTCTGAACTTGAAACCACCACCACATTCCCTCCCAAATGAATAGATCACACATTTTACTCATGAATTACAAGTCATTGTCAGGTTTTCTGATTTGTATTGTAACATCTTCAAGATAAAATATGAATGGTTCAAGTTTACACACCAGTGCCACAATGCAAATCTCTTTCCTTTGTCTTAAGAATCTGCACTTCAAATTAAAAATACCCTGAAGCAACCAGAGACTGTTTTCAGGTATATTTCCTATCAAAATGTAATGATACCCAAAATTTAAATAACAAGATACTGGCAAAATTCACAGTATTTGACTCAGCACAACTAATCAAATCAATTCATTTGACAAAGTACACAACAATGAATATTATATATGCATACCCTGTCGCAGTTCCACATTCACAAGAACACAAATTTCCAATTATACAAGTAATGATTTTATTATTATAAGAAATTTGCCTGCTTTTATACAACTGAGAAAAAAACGTGAACTCCAGCAAGTGAGTGATTGATTCGCTTGCTTTGCTTAAGTTCAAAGTTAAGTCGGTCCACAACACAGGAGTTTGAAAATTAGGGAAACATTAATTTCACTCCGATCATGTGAATTCATAATACTATGAAACAAGATGACAAGACTTCATCTCACCAGTCACCACTCAGATGTAACCAAACTAAGACTAAAACATTCATTCACTCAAGAACTCAAATAATTCTTCCCATATGGAAGGACCCACATTCATGTTACCAGGGAAAAAATAATGAGCTGAGCTTGCAAAGTCAGGGCAATCAACAATCTGTCCTCAAATCAACAGTTATGTGAGGAGAAACTGTTTAAAGTATAAATCCACAGTTAGACTCAACAATTGAGTCTGCATCTAAATGAAATTGCTGTACTTACATTATAAGAATGTAAAACAGTAACAAAGTAGATAAAGCAATAAGTGAATGGACTCATAAAAATTCTCTCTTAGAAGCAAGTTCACGAGAAACAATGACGATATCATTCACAAGCACCATACAGAACAATGGACCAAAGTTCTTAAAGTTACCACCACAACCAGAAAAGCAATCAAGACACAGACTGGGTGAGCGAAAATGAGCAAAGCAAATAGTTCGTTTAGCTTATTTGTTTCCATCAACCAGATTTAAGATAGTATAAAGCAAACTTAACAGCGCTATTTCAATGCAGCCTTTAGGACAGATAAAAAGTGACCTTAACAGAAACTAGTCCTCTTCATGGCGATGACTCCTCCTCTTCTTCTCAGACCGCTTCTTGTCCCTTCCAACTCTTGAGTCATCCGACCCGCCAACATCAGAATCGGAGCCCGAAACCGCCCTCCGGTTTCTCCTCTTATGCCGTTGATCAGCCGAATCATCCGACGAATCCTCACCCGAATACCGATGACTCCTTCTCCTCCTCTTCTCCTTCCTACTCTTCCTCCTCCTCCTCCGCTCCTCCTCCTCCTCCGATGACTCATCATCCCTTCTCCTCCTTTTATCCTTCCTCCTCTTTCGTCTCCCTTCATCCTCATCCTCAGAATCGCTTTTCTCTCTCTTCACACTACTCCTCTTCTTTGATCTTCCCCTCTCCTTCTTCCTCATCTCTCGCCTGTCATCCGACTCGTCACTATCATCCCTCTTCCTACTCTTCTTCTTCGATTTCCCACCAATAACCCTTTTCCCGTATTTCTCAGCTATGGCCCGCTCTATCTCCGAGTCGAAATCCGAATCCGAGCTCTCGCTCTCCTCCTCCTCATCATCATCCTCACTGCTCTCTTCATTTCCCCCCTTTGACTTTTTCACTCTCTCCCCCTTCAGCTTCTCCAGGCCAGACATAACTGCGGCTTGGATCGAGTCCGGGTCCTTGTCCTCCTCCTTAGCGCTGAGAAAGTTCCTGCACTGGAAAGTCAGATGCCCGACCCTGCCGCACTTCTTGCAGGCGCCGCGGGCCTCGTCGGCGTTGGATCCGGTTATACGGGCAAGGGCGAGCAGGCCTTGAAAACTAGCGTAGGCGTTCTCCGGCTCGGGCTCTTCGGGGGTGGAGGAGCTCTTCTGAGGTGGTTTGCTCTTCTTCTCCTCTTTGTTTGGTGCGTAGGGATCGTACCCGATCGCGCTCTGCCATATGCCGTGAGTCTGCAAGGCGGCGCTGCTGTGCACCCGGTTGTTCGCCGGCATGCGAACCCTCCCAGCGGTGGCCGGCATCTTGAGAAATTAGCAATACACCTGAGAAGGAACGAAAATTGAGGGTTATTAGGGAACTGGAAATCGAAATTTATCGGGAGATTAGGGTATTGATGGACACGAAATTGATTGGGAAAGTAGCACAATTGGGAACTGGAACTCGGCTTGACCGGGAATTAGGGTATTTAGCGAATTAGAACTCGAATTGATCGGAAAATTAGAGATTTTAGAGAAGTAAATGAAACTAACCTTTTGAGACGGATGAAGATGATGATCTCGTCGGAGTTGTGGAGCGTAATTCCTGAATCGAGATTTAAATTCTGGCAATACCCCAATTTGCTGCCGGTGTGAAGAGATTTCACCAGATCCCCAATTTGATTTCGATCAGGTTTTGTAGAAATAAAATGATATTATTAATAATTAGGAGTTGTGTCTGCAAGCATGTTGGGCCGTTACGATTTGGGCTTGTTTGAATTATAGCGCTCTAATTGGAGTTAGGCCCCTCAAATATTGGATCAATTTTTACTAAGGGCTGTTGCTATCCCCACTCGTGGTTTTGCTTGGTTCAACATTCGGAAATAAGCAATAAAACTTCGGTCTAGGGTGGGAAAAAATACCAAAATATCGTATTTAACGTACCGAAAAAATAACAAAAATACCATATTTTTGGCATACAGTGATATTCGAGATGGTACGGTATCAATACCAAAATATTATGGTACGGTATCGGTATACGATTAAAAAAAATCGGTAATTCGGTATATATCGAAAAAGTATTGATATTTCGGTATATATATACCTAAATACCGAAAAATATCGGTATTTGGCCAAAAATATCGGTATTCGGTATAAAAAAAATTTAATTTATTTTTGTTACATTCGGTATGGAACGGTATAGTACCTATACCGTCCATGAATTTGGCATACCGGTATTTTTGTACGGTACGGTATGTGCCGTGTAATTTACCGAAAATTCGGTATTCCGACGTTCGGTATACCGACATATTCGGTACGGTATCAGTATGAAATTTTAGGTATATGTTCGGTACGGTATCGGTATGGGCAAAAATTTCGGTATACCGTACCGAACCAGCCCTACTTCGGTCAATTCTAATCCGTACTCGGGTTTGGCTAGGCACGTCTCATTTTTAGATATTTATGTATATTTTTTTTTATTTTTTTTGTTATATACATTCAAGATGAATTATCCGTAATATTCTTATCACAAAAAAAACTTTAATTCTATCTTACACAAGGCAAATACTTAAACGTGGCAGCTATACGAGTCTTTTTTTTGTGTGACGGACTCTGACCCACCTTCAACCCGGATCCGACCCAAATGAAAATGGGTTCATATAAAACCAAAAAATAAAAATAAAAAATTAACACAAACTAATACAATTGCAAAACTTGCAGACGGGAATTTTCAAAAAGAAAATTTAGGGTTTTCGATTTCTCTCCACAAAACAATTGGCGGACTCTCCTTTCTCTCGCTGGACTTGCATCTTGTCCCCGGGAGAATATCATTGTCGAATTATGCAAAAAAAACTCTCCGAACCGATTCGCTGACTTTGCTTCGTTTCGCCGCGATTTTTTACTCGTCTCGCCGGAAAACTCTAGAATTCCCGGCCTCACGCACCACTACTTTGAATCGAAATTGTGAGCTCTCTTCTTTTTTTTCTGAGTTTTACAATTGTAATTTTTAGGGTTTTATTGTTTGCTTGGTTTGTTTGCTTAGTTTGTGTCATATAATTGATGTTTTAGCAAATTTGATGTTGCGCTAGCATATAATTGATGTCACTTTGTCTCTATATTCATCGTCTCATACTTATACTGTGCGGAAAGGAGCTACAATTATTCAATGTTTGGCGTATACATCTACTCTTTGTTATTTCTATGTTTTAGCAGTTGGTTCGTTCCCTAATATTCTTTATAGGGACTTTGTAATATACGCCAACTCCTCGATTTTGGCCTCTTTTTTTTCCCTGTTTACGTTAGTGCATTTTTTGTTCTTACACTATGTTCTGTATTAATAGTATTTCTTAAACTCTTTTTCTAGTTCTGTTTTGGATAATTCTTTCTCAAAATGCTGCAGACTGTGTATATTGTTTCTTTCCCTTTTTTATTTTCTTTTTGGAGATTAAGTTGATTTAGTTTTGTGTTCTAAACAGTTGTTGTTATAGAAATCCGGTGTAGAATGTGTCACTTTTATCTAGAATGTGCAACTTTATCTAATAATTAGTTTTCACATTTGCACCAGAGTGTGTCACCTTTATCTAGAATAGTGTCACTTTTTTTTTTTTGGAAGAAAATAGTTGCTACACAAATTATAGTAATTAAGTTATAATTTCTCCCATACATGTGCAACTTTTTGAATTAAGTTTATAATAAATAATCAAATTATTTAACCTATAACATGATCAACCATACCAAGTCGAATAAAAATAAAAAGCGTCACTTCTTAATATATTACTGTCACTTTATAAATAAAAGGTGTCATTTTTTAATAGTTGATAGTAATCATTATTTTTTGTTGTTTTCTTACCTTTTTTTTTCTACAAAAAAGTGCCACACTAGTGCAGAAACTGCTAATCCAGAAAGGTAGTTCTGCCTATCCAGAACGCCTTTCTGTACCTTCTGTAGTGACATAGTTCTAGAAAGTCTGTACTTTTCAGAACGCCTTTTTTTACCCTTCTGGATTGACAAACTTTCTAGAAGGGTAAAAGAAAGGCGTTCTAGAAAATAATTTTTCTGATCTAGAATAGTACCATTCCATGTTGATCCGCCACTTTCCAGAACGGTTTTTAAAAAAGACATTATGGAAAGTATAACTTACCAGAACGGTATTTTGAAAAATCGTTCTGGTAAGTTACACTTTCCAGAACGGTATTTTGAAAAACCATTCTGGAAAGAATGATTTACCAGAACGGTATTTGAAATACCCTTCTGGTAAATTATACTTTCCAGAACGGTATTTGAAAATACCGTTCTGGTAAGTTATACTTTCCAAAACGATATTTGAAAATACCCTTCTGGTAAGTCGTACTTTCCAGAACGGTATTTGAAAATACCTCGTACTTTCCAGAACGGTATTTGAAAATACCCTTCTGGTAAGTTATACTTTCTAGATCGTTAATTTTGAAATACCGTTCTGGAAAGTGTAACTTACCAGAACGGTATTTGAAAAACCTATCTGAAAAGTCCTTTCCATAATGGTTTTTTATAAATAACCAGAACAGTTTTTTTGATTAAACGTTCTAGAAAGTTTTGCCTTCTAGAACATCATTTTTAGTATTCGTATTTTCCCAAATGTAAAAATATCAAATATAAAATATTAAAAATACCAAATTTCAATTGAAAATATACTTCACCAAATAAATCCAGAACGGTAATTTCAAACCGTTCTGGATTGTAATTTTTTTTTTAGATAGACTTTCCAGAACGATAATTTTAAAATCGTTCTGAAATGTTCGTCAATCCAGAACAGTAATTTCAATACCGTTCTGGATTAACGTCCATTCCAAAACGGTATTCAAATTACCGTTCTGGAAAGTCGTCATTCCAGAATGGTATTTTAAAATATCGTTCTAAAAAGTGCTGTCCAGAACAGTTTTAAAAATACCCTTCTAGATTGGCTTTTTTGTCTGTTCTAGAATGCAGTTTTTGTACTAGTGGCATTTGCACCAGAATGTGTCACTTTTGTCCAGAAAGTGTCACATCTTGTGCGTGTGACAGGACATTTCTTCTTTAACGCCCCTGATTTCCTAAATCCTTCACAAGAGCACACAAAGTAATGCTCGATCACAACTCCATCGTCAGTTTTTCTAGAAGTTGATTTACGAACACTGAAGCCAAGCGCACGACCATGTTTCTTATACAACTCATGCATATCATTAATCGTCTTTCTCCTCAAATCCAAGAGAGAACCAGTCACATCTACACAATTCACAGTAAATAAACTTATAAGTATTGAGACTTTTTAAAGATATAGTAAAAGCGATGATGGCATAATAAAATGTGACAATTTTTCGCATATAAAGTGACTATTTTCAACCAACATATTTTAAGAATCGAATAATGAAAGTTAATTTACATCAATAGATATCATCTCTAATAAATGACTGGTATATAAGAAAGTGACAACGTTTTGCATATAAAGTGACAGTTTTCAACTAATAAATTACTACTTAAAATTTTCCAACAGAAAACAGCATACAATTTCGAAAATGATAACAAAAATGTATAGAATTACCTTCTTCAATTTCGTTTTATATCAATAGATATCATCTCTAATAAGTGACTGGTATATGTAGGAAAGTGACAACGTTTTGCACAGAATGTGACAGTTTTCAATTAATGAATTACTGCTTAAAATTATTCCACAAGAAACAACATACAATTTCGAAAATTATTACAAAAATGTATAGAATTACCTTCTTCAATTTCGTGCTCATTTACAAGTTCGAAATTAGGGATTTCTTCATCATCTCCATCTAAACAGACTGCAATCTCTGGATTGAAATTTTCATTCTACAGGTGTGAAATCCACGTCAATCAGTTGTGAATCCATATCAAGGTCATGGTTGAGTCGTGGCGGAGGCTATGATAATCAGCGATGAGTATTTTTTTTCGATTTAGGGCTAGGGGTGGGCCGGGGAGGAGAAACGAATCGAAGAAGCCATGGTACGGCGGGTCAGAGGCGCAATCAGGCCTGTGGCGGCGGGGAAGAGGCATAATCGGGCTATGGCGGCAGTACAATAGATTGCAGATGACGGGACGGGAAGATGGCCGCACTGTGGAGTGGAGAAGAGAGAGAGAGAGAGAGAGAGTCGGGAGAGATGGTTTCATTTTTTTTAATTTATATATGAACCCGAATTGATTTAGTGGATCCGGGTTGAATGTGAAATTTGGCTCCGTCACATTAAAAAAAATGCATGTGACTGTCACACATGAGACCCCCTCCTTACACAATCTCTAACCACAACCATTTGAAAACAGAAAAAAAAAAAAAAAAAAGAAAAAAAAAAAGAAACCCGGACGAGAACGAGAACATATAAAGGTTATGTTTTTTTATTCTATCTTCCATTTTTTTTAATTATATGTTTGTATTTAATTTAATTCTTATGTGACAAATCTTTGATTATAATATTTTTAGGTTGAGTTTATATTGTTATTAACATGAAAAGTAAAGATTGAGATGTTAATGTTTTGTTTTTTGAAATTTGGGGTTCAGAAAAGTTTCGACAATAGTGGCCGAAATTTGCTCAAAATTTTGGTCCTGACCCATTGAACAAATGTCAATATATCAGCCATATTTGACCGAAAACTGGGGATGATTTCAGCAAAAGGCCACCTGAAGCTTTTTTCTACTTTTTATATCGATTCTACATAAAACGATGCAGAAACTTAGTTTTTTCTAAAAAAAAAGTAGTTTTAAAATCGATCCATAAACTATGGGTGAGCATTCAGTCAGTTCGGCCGAAACCGAACTGAAATAAGTAGAACCGAATTTTGCCTAAAATTTCAAATTGAACCGAAATGAAATTCGGATTAAAGCCGATAAAACCGAAAACTGGAGTATTTATAAAATTAAAAACCAAACTAAATCAAAAATTATGTTTAAAACCGAATTAATAGGACAGGATTAATAAAGAAAATTATTTTTTAATTATATTTTGGTTAAAACCGAATTGAATCGAAATTTATTTGTAAAACCGAATCGAATCGAAATAGCCAATTTTTTTAAATTCTTCAAACCGAGAACTGAACCGAATTTACATAAAATCGAATCGAACCAAAATTTTTGATTCGTTCGATCCGTTTCGATTTTTCGCTCACTCCTACCAGAAACGATGTAGAAAATCAGTTTTACAAAACCGTTTACTATAAAATTGATGTAAATAATTAATTTTTACAAAAACTGATTTCTACACCGGCTTTTGAAGAAATTTCGGCCTGCCAGGGCCGAACAGGTCGCGAATAATTTTTTTAAAATTCGAACCAAATTTAACAATTCGTATGCGGAAATGAAAAATTAATCGGACAAAATGAAGAAATGCTTGCATTTGTTGTTCCCATTTTTTTTAGCCACCCCTCGAAGAATTGCACTGTTATATTTCATTTCATTTCATGACCAGTTTTTGAAAGAATGTGGATTTGCGCTTGGGTGATCTTGCTAAGCATTCGGGTTTTAAGCAAGATGGACGATCATCAAGAAAATAGGTGCGGCGCCTTGACTGGAGTAAATGGATTGACGTCAGAAGAGAAGCTGGTCGTCGCAAATAAGTTGTGAGACACCATGAAGCATATGGATTTATTTTCAAAGCACGATGGTTAAAATGATTCTCGAAGAACGTTTTTAATCTTGTTCTCATAGTCACTACTCCCATTTGTCACTATGTGTTTTGTAATGGATATTATTGCATGTGCTACTTTTAGGCTTTTTTATCATATTATGATCCCCGATTGCATTATGTTTCTACTTTGGTAAAACACTTTCTCTTGCGTAATCATTGTGGATGTTAATTTAAAACCCATAAATTGTATGTGCATGAATGTACTGTTTGCGACAACTCCTAGACTATGGTAATTCCATGTGTGTTTGTGGCATGTGCATATATGTATTTCTATTAACTTAATCATAAATAAATAACAAATATATGTGTCCATATAAATGTGGAGCACGTACGTAAATATATTACAAATACATTTTCAGATGTCTAATTCAAAGTTAATGTACCCTTGAACTTTTTGAGTTTGAGTGGCTCTATTTAATTGCTTGATATAAATAATATGTTACAATATTCTCATTATTGAAGATGTTATATCTCTATCTTTGACTAATGCAGAAACAGTTTTCTAGAACGCCTTATTTCAATTATTCTAGATCGCCCTGCCCAGGCGTTCTGACTAGAGATGTTCTAGAATATCAGATTTTCCAGATCAGCTTTCTGAGGCGTTCTAGAATATCCGATATTCTAGAACGGTTATTTGAGACGTTCTAGAAAAATAATTTACCCGTTCTAGAAAATAGTTTTCCCTGATTGATATGTTCCATAAAATAACATTCCAGATCGGTTACAATAAAGACGTTCTAGAAAATGTATATTCTAGATCGCTTTTCATATTGACGTTCTGGAAAATGTATATTCTAGAACGTCATTTAGAACAAGACGTTCTAGAATAAACATTTTCCAGAACGTCATTTAGAAAAGACGTTCTAAAATATACATTTTCCAGAACGTCAATATTGAAAGCGATCTAGAATATACATTTTCCACAACGCCTTTTCGAAAGAGACGTTCTAGAATATACATTTCCCAGAACGTCAATATGGAAAACGATCTAAAATATACATTTTCCACAACGCCTTTTCGAAAGAGACGTTCTAGAATATACATTTTCCAGAACGCCTTTTTGAAAAAAGACGTTCTAGAATATACATTTTCTAGAACGCCTTTGAGAAAGACATTCTAGATTTGATAGCTTTGGAATTCCAGAATTTTTTTTTGATCTGTTCATACCTCATAAATCACAATTTTAAATACCTATTTAAATCACAATTTCTTCACAAAATACCTGTTATTTATATAATTCAAATAACAATCCAAAAATCATCCATTAATCACAATAATACACGAACACTAAAAGATGTCAATACGAACAACACAAGTCGCCAAATACACGATCATCAAATGTTAAAATAGAAATCACCAAAAGACGATGAGTACCTATTTTGCTACCATTCAAGTTATCCACAAATAGTTTATTTCTTACACTCCAAAATATATTGCACAACCTATATTGTGATCAATCAATAACCTCTAATAAACACTTCGCTCAACGTCTACGTACATCATCAATCTCATCGTCCGAATAAGGTTGTTCCATGTTGAGTGCCTGCAGGTCAATGGAAAACCAGAAATAAATCTATATGTAATTGAAATAATAAAGTACTATATGGCTATCATCAATGAAATAAATCATCAATGGAAATAACCTTGTTATCACAATGGAAATAATAAAGTATTATAATTTATTTTTTTTAAATGTGATCAAAGCTTTCTGTCTGGACCTAAATCTTAACGGAACAATTATATAATTCAGAAAAAGGCGAATTCATCAAGACTTACGCTTAAACTAAGCATTAACAATGGAACTGTTTCACTTATACAGTTTTTATATGAGCTGTTCATATTTGGAGAAAATATGAGACTACAAGAAAAAACCAAATTACCTACCAAAAACTTTAAAATCACACAAACTTGTAGAGATTAATGTCTTAAGAGCTTCGGTGGAGAGGCCTAAATTTTCTTGTTTATTGCAAACAAGCCCCAAACAACTCAAAATATCATTTTACGCCTAATTAGTATCACTTGTTCGACAAGGCTTAAATGAACTCTGAATACTACTAAATTATATCCCAATACTACAAGTATCATTACAAGTAACCTAAGTTCTCAATTTGCACTGAGTACTTTTGATCATGTTAGTAGTAATTCTTAGATTTTGGATACAGGTGTTGGTAGGCAGATGTATGTCAATCCTAATCTGGTTACTAACCTTATTCTAGTCACTACCAAAATCACTGTATATCAACCAGATAGTTAATCAAAAATAGTCATAATTCGAATGCATAAAAGAAACTAGTTGTGCTGAAGGAAAATAAGAATTTACGTAAAAACGGCACGTACCTTAACCGCATGGGCAAGTGCATGTTGCGTATGAAATCTTCATACGAGGTACCTCCCAAACCAAATTTCAGCTCAAGCTGTCACGAAAATTCAATATTACGTTGAAGGTACACAATTTCTCATCAAGATTATTAGCCAAGAAAATGTAGAGATAGTTTAGAACAAGCAATTAATTGTCAAGATTAAGAGCTTACGATTGGTGCAACAAGGCCCCCGAATATAATAGTTCCAGTTATAAATATAAAGCTTGTGATGTAAAGCTGCTTCACCGACTTGGATGTCTGTTTTCAAGAGAATTGATAGCATCTTTGTAAATTAAAATTAAAAAAAAAAGTATTTCGATGATTAAGGTATGGGTTCGGAAATTACCACATGAGGAAGAAACGAAGTTGATGACGGGATTTCTGGCATTTCATTTTCTTCATCGGGAATAAATTCCATGCTCTTGATGCGTTGTTGCACTCTTAACCTCCTCAACTTGATCAGTAGGAATAACGAAGAAAATAAGAAAAAGGAAAAGAAAACGAAAAAGGTTTAAAACTTTACGAGGAAACTCACTTCTTCCATTCGGAGAAAGTTCTTATTACGTTTACTTTTGATGTTGTCTTGGATTTCCTGAAGCTGCATTTGGACAAAATCTTGGACAGTTTCAGGCCCTTCTATAATGCAGAAATTGCAGCAAACAAGTAGTAATATCACAAATCTCGTCAGACAAATTATCTAGACTCTAGTATTATTTTTCCGTTAACTGATTGATGAAAATGTATAATCGTAGCATGCATATACCATTAATTTCGAAAAACTCTCAAATATATATGAAACTTTTGAAGAAAAAAAATAGTCAAAGTATTGCATTTTTCATTAATGCCCCCATGGTTAGTTAATTATTTATTCATTACCTTTACTTAGTAAATGGAATAGTGTCATTTTAAAATAGTTAAATACGAACGAACTTTTGTTCATGAACGTTCGGTTCGTTAACGGGGAAAAAAAAGAGCCATATAAATAAACAGATATAGCCTCCTCAAATTTTAGTTTCATCACAGCTTTCTCACATTCCTTCAATTTCTTGGTGGCATCAGGTTCATTTGGACAGTTTTTTTTTACATGAATTGCAAGGGGAAAAAAGAGCCATATAGATAAACAAAGATCAATAAAGTGATTATTTTTCACTCATAATGATATGTAAACATCTTCCAACAAAATGTAGTAGAAAATTAAATAGAAACAACAGGCCATCCCCAAAGCATGTAGGAAACACGAGAAGAACCCAATTCAAGAAATTATATAAATGATGTAAACAATTCTTTTGAAAGTGGATCAATGAAGATGCTCAAGTATTGAGAGAAATCAGAAAAGACCTTTTATTTTGCATTACAAACTCTTTCATTAAGTAAAGTAACTATGAACAAATCAGCAGCTTAAGGCTTTTGGTGCAATTAACTAACTAAGCTTGTATATAAAAACCCATACTAAAAAAGAAGAGAAAATATCCAAATAACTATTCATAAAGCATTAGATATTTCAAAAACAGATACTTATGATAATTCTATTAACTTTTTGGTTGAGTAATGGCTTACTAATGTCAAAGACAACAACAAAAACAAATTAAAAAACCTTTTAGTGACAACACGTGAAACCATTGGATGCAAACCAACTATTCATGATGCATATATGTTAAAAAAAAGGGACTAGTTTCCAATTAAGTTGTAGTTTATGTTATGGTACAACTTTACCAAAAGAAAATGTATTCCAGCTGCACAAGCATGATCTAGCATTCTATCTTAAATGAGCCCTCGAGTTGGTAATTTTCAAGCTCTTCATCAACAGCAATGTATGGCACACAAATATTAGGATTCTTAACTAAGGGTTACAAACTGAAATAAGTCTGGCTTCTCCTGCATTGCACATGAGACATACAACAATTATTTCAAATTAGTCAGCTTTAGAAACAAAGGTATATATGATTTAGGAGCAAATTTTTGTGTGCGCATATATATATAACTACAAATGAATGTACCAGGTAATAAATAGATTCTGAGCAAGCTAGCACCTTAAAATGTTCATACGCGATATCAAGACGGCAAGCACCAACAACACCGCTGGGTATATTGAGCTGTTTTAAATAAGAAACTGGAAACAGAATGAGTTAGA
>BMAC01000333.1:524462-541728 GCA_014905375.1 Phtheirospermum japonicum | reverse complement strand
GGACTTCGCACTGATATACTAAAATTCTATTTCCATTATTAATGATTCATTTGTACTTCTGAATTCGACTTATATCCCATTCCTGCTCGACATTCAGGCAATCCAAATTTTCAGGCCTCATCTAGCCCCAACAAATATTTTCATCACACAATATACCTGAATATCTTTCAATAATAGCAAGGTGTAGTCAATTGAAATCGTTCGATGTCATCCTGTCCAAATTCCAACACGGTGAAGAGCTTCGATTGGAAGCTAAGCCTTGAATTATACATATTTCCACTACTATCTAGCCAGAAAATAGCTACTATACAAAGATGAATAGCCCAGTTATGCCAAAGCTTCTAAAGTACAAGACGAAAAAACTAGGTTGGTTTCTGATTGATTTTTCCCGACTGTATTGTCGTATCAGATACTACCTTTCACAGGGCACGTGTGGGCACCATTGGCTCGTCGATTACTCGCGCAGTCCCCCTTTGACCTTATTAAAATAAAAATCCTAAAAACAAGTAATAATAAGAGAAATACAATAAAATGAAATGGAGTACAAGAAAATAAATAAATCAAAACAACTACTGAGACGATAAAAACTCAACTAAAACACAAAACGAGACTGAAAAACACCCAAAAATACATACAAATATGTAAAAAAAATATATTTGAGTGAAGATGAAGCTATTCAAGCTATAGAAGAAGCTGACTTGGGGATTAGTGGTGGTCATCTATCAGACCAAAAAGCTTTACTATGGAATCAAAAAGATTGAGTGACAATTATTAAAGATTGCATGAAGCCAATTCCATGAAAGTCTCATTCACTAACCGCCTGAGCCGTTTTCATGGAATTCAATGCTTGGGCATGACGATGTCTTCTGGTGGACACTCAACAGACTATTTCTGTAAATGGGCAAGGAAGTAAAGATCAATATTATTATTTATAGATATGKGGAAGCCCTTCTATAAATTGTTTGGCTTCTATGTACACTTGCTGAAGCCTTCAATATAAAGATTAGTATAYGTCGACTCGTGTTGGAAATAAACTCATATAACGGATTCCCTATATAGAGTAGGAAGTTTACACTAATGGCGCATACATACTGGTCGTAAGTGTGACACCATCGCTGCTCGTAATCTCGAACGACAACGGCTGGATTTTCAAATCCGAGTTGATATGCTAATTTTGCCCCCAATTCCTCCCCATCGGCAGCCACCCCGTCCGCGACCCCTTGATTTTCACCTCCGCCACGTCCCCTGCACCAGCGGCGTTACTAATCAGCACCGATAGGAATATCCCGGCGCCGCCAATCGTGAATCAGAATCCGCCCTCCTTCCTGCACCTGATCCTTCCAGATCGCGATCTTCTCGAACGCCTCGATCGTGAGGACGAAGTGCGGGTTTGGCGAGTTGCAGCCAACCCGACAGTTCTCCTTAACCAACAACACCTACAACCAGGAAATTAAAAAACAAAAATGAGTTGGGCTCAAGCAGCCAACCCGACGGTTCCCCAATCATCGAGGTCACTCCTCAACGGCCACGCCCACCGAACCAGCCAATTGGATCACCCCCTTGATTAGACCCGACCCTCACCCTGGCCACCAAACCAACACAGAAAAACGAGTAGCCACAAAAGCAAACCACAAGGAAAAAAGAAAACGTAGGAAAAAAACGAAACAACAAATAGGGCCCGAGCGAAACTCAAACTCCGATAACCACTATGAGAAAAATCCCTCACCCGGTGATTACAACACAAGAAGAAAAACGAAAAAAAAAACTCAAAGGAAAAACACCAAGAGGCAAAGACAAGACGCGAAACTGGAGAAAAAAAACGAAAAAAGAAATAAAAATAAAAAATTTAATTTGCAGCCTCCCCCTTCTTCAAAGGCCGCCATCTTCAACCCGAGCCTACCACCTACCGTTAAAGCCACCACCGACCCAGACGTCAGCCCCAAATCAGACCCTCCTCCACTACCGTCGTAAGATAAAATCGCAGATCCGCCAACATATCGCCACTCCCAAGTTGCGAGCAAAACGGAAACTTGAGAACTAATTGGATTACCGGTCGGGTAGATCGAATAGATCTGGCATCAAGAAAAGAGCTCGAAGCAGGCGCCACAGATCTGGCCCTTCTCGAAGAGGACGGTTCGGTGTCCTTGCTGTACCCGTTCTTCAGCAGGTCACCGTAGCCTCAGGCACCGCCGACGGCGTCAGCGGGATCCGCGGCGGCGTAGTACGTCGCGCGGGCGGGCTTCCAGTCGGGCTGTGACGCGGAGGGGGTGGATGGGGGGAAGTAGTGGGACCGGACGAGGAGAGAAGATAGTGAGAATGTGAGAGAGAGAAGCAGGAGGAGCTGCCGGCATTATTGGACGGTGGAGGAGAGCTCTCCGACGCCGGTAGTGGGTGGTGGGGAAAGGGGTGGGGCTGTTAGGTTTGGTGAAGGGAAATGGAACGAGGGCTCCGATTTTGGGGATTTTTAGAAGAAAATGGGTATATATCAGTATATGACTTTTATTACTAAAATGCCACCAGATATATCAATATACCAGAACGCCTTTTTTAATGGCGTTGTGGTATATCAATATACCAGAACGCCGTTAAAAAAGGCGTTCTGATATATGACACTTTTATTACAAAAATGCCACCGACTTATAATTTAGAACGTCTTTTTTTGAGGCGTTCTAGATTAACTGTTTTAGAATAGATTTTCTGCTGTAACTGTTTGCGACAACTCCTAGACTATGATAACTCTATGTGTATTTGTGGCATGTGCATATATGTATTTCTATTAACTTAATCATAAATAAATAACATATACATGTGTCCATATAAATGTGGAGCACGTACGTAAATATATTACAAATACATTTTCAAATGTCTAATTCAAAGTTAATGTACCCTTGAACTTTTTGAGTTTGAGTGGCTCTATTTAATTGCTTGATATAAATAATATGTTACAATATTCTCATTATTGAAGATGTTATATCTCTATCCTTGACTAATAATGAGAAAGGAAAACTTCTTAATGACATTTTGTTATTGCATGACATTAAATATGGAGCTTGTGCTCCTTAAGAAACAAACCAAAAATAAATACATAAAGGAACTTGTGTTCCTTCAAAAAAGAAAATAAAAGAAAAAAGTTAACGGAACTTGTGTTCCTTAAAAAAATAAAAATAAAGGTACTTTTAGTACACTTAAAATTTATTATACACATAATTTAGATAATATTCCAAATAGTAATAAACGGATTGGAGTTTACCGTATATGTATTTCTCATTTGTTTTTAATGCTAGCTTCTATCATAATAGTGGTTAACATTAAGTTGGTATATTTTCTAATAAATTACATCTTCAACCTTATAGTTATAGTTACTTTTCCAAGTCAATACTTTATAGTTATCATTTATAACATATTTTGTCACGAGAAACTTCCTAAATTGTAGAAGTATTTTTAAAAACATCCATTGATAAGTTAGATGGCTTTGTTATAGTTAATTACAAGTGTATTTTATGTTTCAGCCACATTTTTTTGTCAGAAATTTGTAGTAGGCTCAATATATAATACATAACCTAGACAGAGGAAACCCAAATTAACGCAAGCACTCTTTTTATAAAACCAGATAGGGCTCCATTATGGAACCCTATAGATGACATGACATCCATCCACCATGTATATATAAAAAATAAATAAAAATTAAAAAAAAAATAATTAAAAAGTTTCTATGAATGTCACGTCATCTATAGGGCTCCATTATGGAGTTCTATCTGGTTCTATAGAAGAACCGTAATTAAACAACCCTCACAAGTCATATAAATGCAGTATCAATATGTTTAGATCTGAAATTAATCTACTGAAATTTAGATCTGAAATTCGCCTATTTTATTTTTCAAGAGATAAAAACAAGTACATGAAATATCTCGACCCAACCTTCTCATCCGGTAATGAGACCAAGCGCAACCTGCAAACTTCACATGATACCATGTAGTTGAAGCTAATTAAGCAACGACAACTAGTTGAAAGAGTGTCGATTGAGAAATAGAGCAGTTCGCCCGTTATTTTTATTTTTTTTAAATAATAAATAATGAGTCCCACATTTTCAATGAAAAAGGGTATTTTGGTGAATTGAGATTAATATCTTGGATAATCTGTGATGTCAAACGTCATTTGAAATTTAATATGAATAGTATTTGTATGAACCAAATATGAACGCTAAAGTCGTGTGGAATTTAAACGAATGTTGTTTCAACCAGATAACCAAGACAAGGCCTTGTTATTCAGTGGGGGTGAATGAGTTTTTTTTTTTTTAATATCTCATACTCACCGACACAAAATTTATATCTAATCACAACTTCCATAAAAAGTTTTGTCTCTCTAAATTTATTTATTATCATTATTCTCCATCGAACGAAATGAAACACGGTGAAAGTATTTTCAATCGCACCTGAAATAAAATTTTATTTTGAAAATAATATATAAAGTTATAATATCTTATTTTGTGAATTTATAAGGTCTTATTCTTAAGATAGTTGCCAAACACATTAACAAATACCTTATAAAATATTTTTAATAACTTATTAGTTCACTTAAATTCCTCTTATTCTTAAAACTCTCATTTAACTTGTTTGACTGAATCATGTATAATAAATGTTGTAGACATCTTAACTATAATCTTAGATATGTTTTTCTATTTTTATTTTTGAAATGTTTACAAGAAAATGTGAAGAATAATAAAGAAAAATATGTCGAAAATAAAAAAATTTCAAACTTTTCTGAATTCAGATATTGCCATTATATCGGAAATAGAATAATTGGATAATCATTTTCAATCATGTAACACTATTATTTTTTTAGCTAAAATAGAAACTAAGGTGCTTTGGAAAATTGTTTAATAAGCACGATGTAGAAGGTATATATGTTCACTAGACTTTTTCTTCTTCTTCTTGTCTATCAAGTATAAATTTTTCCTACCGCTATTTTTTCTTGATAATTTTACTAGCAAGCTCGATTTCGTGAAAATATTATACAGTTTTCATTTATAAGGTTACCACAACTATTGGCGTAGCCACTATGTATCGGAAGGTGTAGCCGCACCCTTGAGTTATATATATATATATATATATATATATATATATATATATATATATATATATATATATATGTAAACCTTGGGTCAATTATGGGCCTTAGATCTAATTAAATGGATGGATCAGATTTTTCGTGTATTTCCTTATTTGATTAAAAGCATTAGGTTTGTATAATAAAAGTATCACTGGTTTATATAACTAAAATATCAGTAAAGCACTGTGATTGTATAATAAAAGTATTGTTGGTATATAATAAAAGCACTAGTTCGTAGGTTCGCATATAATGACACGATTCTCATTTGAATCCACCCATATATATATATATATATATATATATATATATATATATATATATATATATATATATATATATATATATATATGTGTGTGTGTGTGTGTGTGTTTGTGTGTGTGTGTGTGTGTGTGTGCGCGCGCGTGTGTGTGTGTGTAAGATTAGGTTCAAATGAGAACCATGTCCTTATTTGTGAACCTAAAGTCAATTATGAGTCATAAATCAAATTAAATGGATGGATCGAATTTTTTGTATATTTCCTTATTTGATTAAAAGTATTAGAATTGTATCATAAAGCACTGCTGGTGTATATAACTTAAATATTAAAAAAGTCCTATTATTGTATAATAAAAACACTAGTTCGCAGGTTCGCAAATAAGGACATGCACTTTTTCCAAACCTTAAACTCTCATTCCCAACTTTCCTCATGGCGGCAAAAGAAGGTGATTCTCATTCTCTTTTTTTCTTTCAATTATTTCATTTACAGTTGTACGATTATATATTATATGCATATATTTCATAATTAAAGTATTTTTGTCTCCTCATTCAGTCACAATTCTTGATTTCTTTGGTACTTTTTTTTCACCATTTCTTCCCTTCTTATTTTGAATTTAAAATTTCTTTCTAATTTGTTTCTTTGATTGTTTTTTATTTTTGTTAATAGAAATAATTTATTAATGGGTCGTGGTTTTGAAGTAATTCATGATTAATTTCAAAAAATTTATTAATGAAATTAACTTTGTTGTTGTTTCTAGTTCCTGTTGTTGTATCGGTGATGCCGCCTCTGGGAATATCAAATATGAGATAACTCATGATTAATACTCATTGTTGGTTGTATTAATTCATGACATAATTGAACTGTATTTTAGCTCGTATTTTTAAGGGTTTGAAGTTCCTTAATAGTATGATTTTTAATAAATTAGATTATAAACTTATTTAACAAAAACACAAAGAAGGAAATTTTGAGATGATATTAGTTTTTGCAACTGTTGTTGTTGTTGTTGCTATGAGTTACCATTTGTTCAATATGATAATTGATAAGTCTAACGATCAAGTTTAACTTTATTTCAGATTAATGATTTCAACGTGCGACTTGTTTGTCGAGATAGATATACTAAGATATTTCAAGAAGGTTCGAGATGAATCAGCTTCGAGCAATGCATCACCTCCACCTCTAACACCACCACCCCTTATTGCTGGCTCGCAATTGATTGATTATCCTAGTGATCCTGGTTTGAGAAAAAATATTCTCGAATATTGTGCAAATGAATGAGAGATTGTTCGACATTACTATTTTCTAAAAGACCCTTTCCAAACTAAAGGTTATGAATTTCCTTGGCGTTTTTGTGTCAGTGGGAATGTAGATTTTAGGCTATGTGGTTCAAATATTAATCTACTTGGTTAGAGTATAGCAGCAAAAGAAGTGGCCTTGTGTCTTTATTGTTATTTGTTCAAAGCTGATCATGATGGTCAAAGTGGTGGTGATTCTTTTGTTACTGAAGGATTTAAAATTTGGAGAAAGAAAACAAAATTTGATGTGCATGTTGGAAATCAAAGTAGTATTGCGGCTCATGATTCATTGAATCAAAAGAAACATATTGAAACTTATTTAATCCATCATTCTACTCAAATCTCCATAGACTATCGGTATCAATTGATTGCATCAAGTTTCTTTTGCGTCAAGGACCACCATTTCATGGTTGATGAATTTGTGGACTCTATTAATCAAGGTCACTTCCTTGAACTCTTGAGGTTTCTTGCAAATCAAAATGAGGATGTTAATAGATTTGCATTGGAAAATGCCCCTGGAAATGTTAAAATGACATTGCTTACTATTAAACGAGATATTATTGGATCTATTGCGAACTTACTAATAATTATATTTTTCGAGATCTCGATGATGAATCATTCACTGTATTAGTTGATGAGGCTCGTGAGATATATTGAAAAGAGCAAATGGACGTTGTTCTACCCTTTGTGAATGGAAGGGGATATATTATTGAATGTTTTTAGGCATTACATATATCACCCATACTACCGCTTTATCACTTAAGGCTGCTATGATTCTTTGTTTTGTCAATATGAGTTATTTATATGAAGTTTGCGTGGGCAAGGATATGATAGGGCTATTAATATGCAAGGAAAATATAATGGCTTGAAAAGCTTGATCCTAATGGAGAACAAGTCCGCTTATTATGTTAATCTTTTGCTCATCAATTACAACTAACACTTGTAACCGTTGTAGAAAATCACTCAAGGATTTCTGCTTTTTTCTTCTTACGTGGTTGCACAATTGAATAATATTATTGGAGCATCCCGTAAGCGTAAAGACATACTTCATGAGAAATTTTTTTGAAAAAGTTGTTCAAGGAACTTGCAATGGTAACATTTTGACTGGACAAGGTATGAATCAAGAAATGACATTGAAAAGAGGTGAAAGTACACGTTGAGTCTCTCATAATAAATATTTATTGAGAATAATATGTTTGTATTCATCGGTTATTGATGTTGTTTTGACTGTTGAAGATTGAGGGAAAGATAATAAGCAAATGAGGCAAGAAAATAATCCGTTAGAATTTATGGGAAGGTAGAGTTCATAACCTAATGGAGAATATCTTGGTAATCTCAAATGATTTATCTCAAACTTTGCAGAGAAAATACCAAGACATTGTAAATATCGTGATGCTAGTCAAATCATGGAAGTAACAGTTGCAAGTTATGAGAGATGGCGGTTGAGATTCATTGTTAGATGATATTTTTATATTTTGTGTTAAACATAAAATAGTTATCACACGCATGGAAGATTAGTTTGTATCTCATTGGAGATCATAGCGTAATGTTGAAGGAAAGACAAATATTCACTATTATCATGTTGCAGCGTTTTATGAAGTGATAGCCTTGCAACTCTAATAGTTGAACAATCGTTTAAATGAGGTGAACATTGAGTTATTCTTGTGTACGACTTGTCTAGATCCATTAGATTCTTTATCATCTTGTGATATGAGGAAATTAATTCGATTTTCTCAATTTTATATACATGATTTCTCTCGAATGGTAGTAATGCATCTTGATCATGCTCGATAACTTTATTTTTGACATGCGAAGTGGTGATCAGTTTTCAAGTGTCGTGGGGATTAATGAACTCGAGAAGGATGATTCAATAAAAAAAAATGACTACATATGTTAGTATGGTTACTTATGAAGTTAGCATTATTAATTCCATTTGCAACCGCGACGTTGGAAAGAGCCTTTTCAACAATGAAAATCGTCAAAACTCCACTTCAGAATTGTCTGGAAATGATATGATCAATGATTTTCTAGTATCACTAGTGTAGACACCCGCGATTACGCGTACATTGATAAGAAAATCATAAAAATATAATATTTATTTTAAAAATAAGTTCAAAAAGTAGACATTAAATACAAAGTGAAAAAATAATGTTCACTTTAAATTTTAAAAACCTACTTTATATACGATATTATTAATATGCAGATACCGAGAAATAATTTATCAAGTTCAAAAGCTGAATTATTATTCACTTTAAATTTTGAGAAAAACTCATTGTATACCACATTTACTATTTTAATTTATATATTACATTGAAATAAATAATCTTGAACCATTTACGTCTCTTCATTCTCAATAAGTTCAAATGTGCTCAATTAGACAGAATTTGTTAATATTTGTTCATGTCTATACACCAAACCAACATGTTTATTGAAATGAAAATGACTCTATTTTTCAAACAAAGAGAAAAAGATAATTTAGACAAAATATTATAAACGTTTCACACACACACACACACACACACACATATATATATATATATAATCGTTTATATGTATATGAATACAATAATATTTATAAGATTACGTAGATTGTGTGAAATAATTTACAGTTATTATATATTTACAATTAAGCAATATATATTCAAACCATCTAATTATTTTAAAATATAGAATATTATTAAAAAAACGTTGAGCATGGTTCATAAAAAGATTACTATTCGTTGAAATGTAGTTTACAAATTATAAAATACTACAAAACATTCACACGCTATTCTCCAGTCTGCAGTAAACTAAAATAATAAGATGTGAGACCATAGCAGTTATGTACTATTAATTCAAATACATAAAAATTGCAAAATAATGATTCTAAGTCATGAACCTTAAACCCAAAGTCATGTAAAAGTAAAGAATTGAACAAATTGTAAGCTCTTATTGCAAAAAACTTAACAAAGTCATATTGTGCATAAACAACAGTGGAGTTTAATAACATAGATATACATTATTTAAATCTAGTCATTTACACTAAATATTACAGTAGGTTTTCATCTATTTGTGGAGATGACATGAAACAATAATAGAATTCAACATAGCGCGACTAATCTCGTAAAACAAATAACTGAGAATCAGAGAAATAGTATATCTATTAAAAAAATAATATTATAAAAGTCACCTTAAATGTTTTTATTGATATTAAATATAATATTAATTGCACTTTATTGTTATATATATCTTCTCATTAATTAGATTTTTTGTTTTATATAAAAATAATTTGTACCTAAATTAATATAGAATTATTTTGAAATAAACTTGAGTATTCAATTAAAATTATTAATTGAAATTAAAAAATATGACTGTTGATCTCTCCATCAAATAAAAAAGTCTAAATGAATGATAAATATTTTTCAAAATTAGTAATTGTAACTAAGAACAGTGTAATAAATATATCTGCCTACTAATAAATGTTTAAATTAAAAAAAATAAACATGATAAAACTTGAATATTAAACTAAATTAACAAAAAATTTAAATGAATATATACTTGTTTTGATCAAAACTCAAATATTACCATGTTTTAACTGTAGTTAAGGAAATTTGAATAATAATTTTTTAAATAAAATGAGAATTCTAAACCAAATGGTAATAACATAGTATGAAGTGATTGGATATAATCATTTGTATTATAAATAATTTATAAATTATGCAAAGTTGACTTTATATAGTTAGTGTTTGTAAGGTGTAAACACGGGTGGATAACATAATTAAGAAATTTTGATTGATTATAACAATCAATCTTAATTTTTATTAGGAAGACTTTAATTATTAAAATTTGAGAAATAACTCGGGTAATCTTAAAACTCATAGTTGACTTTCTATTTTAAAATGTTGATTTATAAAATTATTATAAGATTTTTTTTAAATCAAAACAACAAATATTAAATCTCATTATGAAAGATTTAATCATTTACGTTATAAAACTATATTCCTTGATTGTAGTGAAAGTTGACTTTAGTTGTAATTTGGAAAAATGACAATTTCAAAATTACATCGATTTTTAACAAATTTAAGTTATTGTTGTAAATTTATTACTGTTCCATAATTTGTGGGAATTACCAATCAACACATATAGATTGTTAAGTTAGATACACTGAACAAATCATATCCCGTAATTTAAGTTACTTACCATTCTATATAATTTACTTACCATTCAGTTGATTAATACAAAAATGGTATGGTATTACATTAATTACAAAACTGAATTAATATTCAATATGTGAGGAAATCACGCAAAAATACATTAATGTTGAAATTGAATACAAACCAAATATTATTAAAAAAATAATAATAATTGAAAACAATGTCTAATAATATATTCGAAAAATTTCTATTAAGCAATACAATTGCTTAAGCAAAAGAAAATCATTTCTCTACGAATTAACAGATCCATAAAAATTTATTTTTTATTTATTATCACAACAAAGGTCTATAGATGCTACTCAAGGAAAATAAAAGTCCAATAATCTCACTCTTCATACCCCCAATCAATTGTCAAACATGTTTTGATCCATTTCATAGAATTCGTCAAATTACGATAGACAACATAGCAAAAAGAGTGGTTTACGAAAGTGCCATTCTCAAAATTAGTTCCAAAATAAAATAAAAAATAAAATTGAGAGATCAATGCGAACGACAGTTTTATCCACACCAACAAACAGTGCTAAGTGGAGCGAACCTCTTAGACAGAGGCTCGGGTGATGATGATGATGATGATGACGACGATCCAACGGACATGAATCGTTTGAGTTATCCGAACTAAATTATGTTAGGAATCTGCTTTTTTTCATTAATGTAGTCTACACGTTATTATAATTCTATATAATTATGTTCTTCGTGAAAAAATGGCAGATTCCATATGATTTGTAGTTAATTAAGAATAAGGAAATATGTTTTTCCTTATTAAGAATATTTGGATAGATACAAACATAATCGAAAAAGAAAAAACATAATAAGGAAATATAAATGTATGTACATATATGAACTAAATTATGTTTGGAATCTACCATTTCTCATTAATGATATATATAAACACGTAATTATAATTCTACACAATTACAATTATAATTCTACACAATTACGTTATTCGCTTAAACTGACAGATTCCATAATATGCTTTATAGTTAATTAAGAATAAGGAAATATGTTTTCCCTTAATAAGAATAAGGAAATATATTTTTCCTTTTTCAATTCTATTTTTGTATCTATCCAAATATTCTGCGAGACTGTGATATTTATATTAATACATAATATCAAATTGATATATTAATACATGTTTAATATACTACATCCATATATAAAAATGTATGTACATATATGAACTAAATACATCATGTTAAATATAAATTTTTACATCATGTTAAATATTTGTTTTTCTAATAACAATTTCAATAACGAAAAACACACACAAATAAAAAGTACAGATCAAAAAACAAATTATTACAAAACTTATGGCGTGAGATCCATAGTTTAAAGATCGCATGAAAAATATGGATTCTAATAACTATTACAATGCTAAAATTGGTATCAAACAATAATCTAGAAAAGAATTTTTAACAAATCTATTAAATTTAATATTTATCAAAAAAAATACAGTACAATTCATGGGTTTTCGTATCGATCAGCAAAAAATATATTCAATCACATTACATTCTCTTTTACAGAAGAATCTGATATTGAACATTGTTTGAAGATCTGCCAAAAAATCAAACACCAAATCAGAGAAATGATACAAACTTAATACGAAAGAAAATAAAAAAATAGCAATTTAATAAGAAAGAAAAAAAATATATAAATGATTTGCAAAAATATCAATTTGAAGATTTGCAAAAATATAAATATCAATTTGAAGATTTGCAAAAACATCAATTTGAAGATCTGCAATAATAATAATAATAATAATAATTTGAAGATCCTTTTTACAGATGAATCCGATATGTAAAATTGTTTGAAGATCTGCCAAAAATCACACACCAAATCAGAGAAATGATATCAACTTAATACGAAAAATAAAAAAAGATATTTAATACGAAAAAAAAAATGATCTGCAAAAATATCAATTTGAAGATATGCAAAAATATAAATATCAATTTGAAGATCTGCAAAAAATTATAAATTTGAAGATCTGCAAAAATAAAAATACTAATTTGAAGAACAAAAAAAATACGAAAAACACAAATTATATAAATGTTATCAATTTAATACGAAAGAACAATAACAACAAAATAAATTGATCCCATTACATGAGATCTGCACTTTTGTTTAAAGATTTTAAAAAAAAAAATCCCAACAACAAATTCGTTGTTATTCGAAACCACATATATGAAAAAAGGAAACATACCACTATAAATCGTTTTAATAACATAGCACAGATTGCAAATATGGATTCATCTGTATATCCTGTGCAAAGGAAACCGTAGATCCGCAAAAATGTTTGAAGATATGCAAAAATTTCCAAACACAAACCATATAAATGTTACCAATTTAATAGGAAAGAGCAAAATAAAAATCGATTGCCATGGCTGGAGATTTTTTCATGACAACAAACGATTTTAATCTAAAGAAAATAATAGATTGCCATGGTTAGAGATTTTTTTCTTAAAAAAAAAAAAAAAAGGGAACGCTGCGAGAGATAATAAAGAGAATAGAGAAAGATTGTCATGGTTTGTAGTTAAAATGAAATATGGAAATTTTTTTGTTATATATATCCGGACAAAAAATCTCAAATTGGTAACATTTTAACAAAAACCATTAGAATCTGACAACTCGACATCCGAAGTTACAGAGCGATGACACATGTCATTCGGAGCAATGATTCATTGACACATAGGTTATGGTGTCAACAACATTAACAAATAGGGTGGATATATTGAGTGGGATGCTTGATAAAGTTAAAAACGATGATATCATTCAATATTTTCAAGATTTGAAATCTCGTAGAGTGTTATTGTAAAAACATGTGATGTTAATATATGAAACTTATTTTAAGTTATATGTTGTATTTTTTTTATTTATACCCACTAGTCACATTTTTTGACTACGCAATTGACCACAACCAACAGTAAAATTTTCACGAACAATAACCACATTATCTATATTATCAGATTCTAACATAACCGCTAATAAATTCTCGCATTTAATAATCACCATAATAACACATTAACCTTATTTTTAATGATTACCAATTCAAGTGAACTACTTATTACAACAGTGTAGCACACATTTAATATTTGCGTTCTCATAAATGTCTCAATCAATGAATTATAATAACTAGTAATAAAATTATTACAACCAATAAAACTATTACTCGACAGAGTTGAGATGGGCAGGTATCATCGTCAAATCATACTTGAAACAACATGTAAAGTAGTTGAAATTCAGAATATAGGCCTCAATTATAATGTCTATCTTCGTACCCCAAAAAATCTCACACTCCATATGTTGTTCAACGAACTCAATCGAATATTTATCAGCAAAAAATGAAGATTATGAACTTGAAAATATGTTGCTGAAATCGCCTTCATTAACTCTTCTTCGATGCACAGGATGAGTTTTGCACTAGAAGATATGACGTGAAGAGAGAGTGAAGAAGAAGTTATTTATTAACATAATAAGGGGTACTTTTGTCCCACTTCTAAAAATGAGTTATTGGGAAAAAACTTTTAAAGATTGACCTAGTGGAAATAAAAATCTATTATTATTTATTGATCATTCTCCCATTTTTTTATTTTTTTTTTTGGTATTTGCAAATATTTTCTTTACTGATTTAATTCGAAACAATAATCACGCCCGAAAAAGGGCTTAGAAAAATAATATAATTCATAACTCAATTCAATATAATTTTCCACGACTCATCCTCAAGTGATATAATAGTATTAATACTAGGAAAAAAGGAGCAGAAAAAGAAAAGGGAATTAAAAATAAAAATTCACCCCAGTCAAAAATAAGTCATAAACCAAACAGTTAATAATAATAATAATAAAATCCACAAATTCTTTCACCAACCCCTTGCAAGTCAAATTAGACACACCACTGCCAAAAGAGCATCCAAATCAAACATAGAAAGGTACCTTTTCATTGTTGATTTTACATTTCACATTACGTTGAACAATAACTTCATTTTTGTTCACCTACTTCTCGCTTGCAAACTTGAAGGTGAACAAGAAAAATTTCAGATTTTCCTGCTGTTTTTGTTCTATTCTTGATCATCCTCAATCTTCGTGTTCAATTTCTACGAATTATAGTCCTTCCTTGGATCTGTCTGTGTTTCTCGGATCAATCACTGATTGTTTTATTTTATTTTTTCTGAATCACGTTAAAATTTCAAAAAATTGCAGTTTTTAATGCAAGTTGATTATGGTCAAACTTTCTGAATTGAATAATTATTGAAGCATATGTTTGTTCGGATTTTATTGCTTAGATTTTTGAATCACTGATGAATTCCTGTGAATCGGCATCCGGATTAACTTCTTACTCTTTTATTTATTTAATTTCATATTTCTGTTTTTATGTGCGAGTGGACTTTGAGCTGTTCTTCAGTTAGATTATGAACCGATTGCTTCTACTTTTTTTTTCTTTTTTTACACGAAGCATTTTGCAGACAGGTGGATATACTGGATGGAGGAAGTGCAAGGTAGAAAAGCCTGCGGGATGTTCCTTCTGTACTGTTTCTCGACACTTCGTGCTCGGATATTGCCTTGTCTAGTGCTTGAAACCCTTCCGGAGCATCATAAGACCCAGACACATATTTAATCTATATATTGTCAAAGCAAGATTCTTCTATGGTAAGCATTCACAGTCCGTTTAGGGGTTAACCAAGCATGAGCTAATATAACTAACAAGCAATCACTAACCAACTGCAGAAAGTTTGAAACTTGTTCCGTGCTTTCTTTCCCCTGGGGAAGATACCTGCAACAGTTAATTTTAACCAATGAATCCAAAAAGTAACCAATATGTATTAGCTTCGGAGAATTATATTCACCACATGCAAGAAACAATTAGCAACAAACTATTTCCCAAAAAAAAAAAAAAAAAAAAGAGAGAGAAGAAAAGTAAACCGATAACATGCAATACGACTCTCTGAAGAATGCAAAAATCTTACCCTCGGATCCGTTCTCTTAATTCCTCATCAGAGATCTTAGTCCTTGCATAACCAAATATGTGAACCTCGTTTGATTGCAAAAATCCCTAAGTATCACAGTTAAGTCAACAAAATAAACCATGAAAAAATGAGTTTATTTTCAAAATACACTTCACTTGAAGTTAATGTCCACTAAATCACACATTGTTCAACTAACATAAAAAAAAATCACACATAATAACCATTCAATAATTCATAGCATGGTTTCACAGTAAAGGCTTAACCAACCATATATTAAAGAACAACTGAAATTTAAAACAAAACAGAACCGAATTCCAATTGACCTGTCGGTAAAGGTTGAAAAGTGCAGGAAATGTCTTCTTCTTTGCAAGATCGCCGGAAGCACCAAGGACAATTATAGAGAGGCACCCAGTTTCAGGAACATTCTCACTTTCTCTAGCAAAAGACTCATTCTTACCAAAACGCGGCCTTTCTTTTTTCACAGTGCCATTCACCCAATGCGGCCATTCTACAAAATTCACTGCTACTGATCTGCACAGTAAGTTCACAAGTCAATTTCTAAATCCACATGACATAATCAACTGCTTCGTTAAAAAAAAAAAAAAAAAAAGTAGAAGCAATCGGTTCATAATCTAACTGAAGAACAGCTCAAAGTCCACTCGCACATAAAAACAGAAATATGAAATTAAATAAATAAAAGAGTAAGAAGTTAATCCGGATGCCGATTCACAGGAATTCATCAGTGATTCAAAAATCTAAGCAATAAAATCCGAACAAACATATGCTTCAATAATTATTCAATTCAGAAAGTTTGACCATAATCAACTTGCATTAAAAACTGCAATTTTTTGAAATTTTAACGTGATTCAGAAAAAATAAAATAAAACAATCAGTGATTGATCCGAGAAACACAGACAGATCCAAGGAAGGACTATAATTCGTAGAAATTGAACACGAAGATTGAGGATGATCAAGAATAGAACAAAAACAGCAGGAAAATCTGAAATTTTTCTTGTTCACCTTCAAGTTTGCAAGCGAGAAGTAGGTGAACAAAAATGAAGTTATTGTTCAACGTAATGTGAAATGTAAAATCAACAATGAAAAGGTACCTTTCTATGTTTGATTTGGATGCTCTTTTGGCAGTGGTGTGTCTAATTTGACTTGCAAGGGGTCTGGATAATATCACGGATAATTCTGCACAGTGGACAGAAAAAAGAAATGTGCAAAAATACAAGTTCATGATACTGATTTAAAGCGAAAGAAGAAGAGAAATTAAATATATATTTCTCAAGTTGGAGAGCAAGATTTATTTTCACAAAAAAGAAGCATACCCATACTGATCGAAATATCCACCACGTCCCTCAGTTCCAAAATCTTCTCTAAACACAATCTGGTGGGTGAGGGGTGGATAAAAAGTCAAATTCAAAATCATATTAATCCAGTGAAATATTATTGCAAT
>BMAC01000333.1:472384-524437 GCA_014905375.1 Phtheirospermum japonicum | reverse complement strand
TGGTGAAAGAATTTGTGGATTTTATTATTATTATTATTAACTGTTTGGTTTATGACTTATTTTTGACTGGGGTGAATTTTTATTTTAATTCCCTTTTCTTTTTCTGCTCCTTTTTTCCTAGTATTAAATACTATTATATCACTTGAGGATGAGTCGTGGAAAATTATATTGAATTGAGTTATGAATTATATTATTTTTCTAAGCCTTTTTTCGGGCGTGATTATTGTTTCGAATTAAATCAGTAAAGAAAATATTTGCAAATACCAAAAAAAAAAATAAAAAAATGTTGCAATTTCACACCATTTAAACGTAAACAACCCACCTGAACATTAGCAATGTTGTCGCGGTTCCAGAGAGGTAAGAAGAAGCGATTAGCAAAACGAAGTACCAACTGCAATGTTTTACAGGAAATGGAGATTAATATACTTCATTCTAGCATTGAATGCTACATGTATACCTACTAATTCAACTAAGATGATGACATCAGAGATCCAAGGTGATGACTGATGCGCAAATATTACCAAGTTCTGCACTATTTCCTTTCCCAGATAATGATCTTATACGATAAATCTGCGGTTCTTCAAATAATTCTCCTATCTGTGAACTCAGTTCCTCCGCTGAAGCCAAATCCTTGCCGAAAGGCTTTTTCAAACAACAATACGAGTCCACCCACCAAGATCAGCTGAAAATTATTAGACCAATGAGTCACAATAATCCATACTACATGCATCACATGAGAAGCACCAACACAAATCCAAAGTACATTCTGTTAGGCAGGACCCAAAATTTAGTTTCTTTGTTTTTTTTTTGTTTTTTTTTTTTTTAGTTAGTTTAGTTTCTTATGGTTTTCTTTTTATATTTTTTATTTTAAAATTTAGTTGTAGGGGGACTTGTCTGACATGGAGTGTGCCTCCAAATCTAATTCATGGCCAACAAACTAAGGTGCTTTTTCTAATGTCTTCTTTTTTTAGGATGAGTTTGTTAAAACTAAAATTGCACCTCAACGGTTTGAATAAGTATGAAATATGATGTTATTAACTATACCTATAAAATTTTGCGTTCAATCAATCAGTTCATTCCAGGGGTTGTTTATAGCCGTCCCCTAAAAATCTCAAATAAAGCCAGACAAAAAAGGCAGACTTTAAACTACTTCTAAAAAATAAGACGTACATTTATTCATGGAATAATTCTTGATCATTTTGCAGACAGGTGGATATACTGGATGGAGGAAGTGCAAGGTAGAAAAGCCTGCGGGATGTTTCCTTCTGTACTGTTTCTCGACACTTCGTGCTCGGATATTGCCTTGTCTAGTGCTTGAAACCCTTCCGGAGCATCATAAGACCCAGACACATATTTAATCTATATATTGTCAAAGCAAGATTCTTCTATGGTAAGCATTCACAGTCAATTTTGGGTCCTGCCTAACAGAATGTACTTTGGATTTGTGTTGGTGCTTCTCATGTGATGCATGTAGTATGGATTATTGTGACTCATTGGTCTAATAATTTTCAGCTGATCTTGGTGGGTGGACTCGTATTGTTGTTGAAAAGCCTTTCGGCAAGGATTTGGCTTCAGCGGAGGAACTGAGTTCACAGATAGGAGAATTATTTGAAGAACCGCAGATTTATCGTATAGATCATTATCTGGGAAAGGAAATAGTGCAGAACTTGGTAATATTTGCGCATCAGTCATCACCTTGGATCTCTGATGTCATCATCTTAGTTGAATTAGTAGGTATACATGTAGCATTCAATGCTAGAATGAAGTATATTAATCTCCATTTCCTGTAAAACATTGCAGTTGGTACTTCGTTTTGCTAATCGCTTCTTCTTACCTCTCTGGAACCGCGACAACATTGCTAATGTTCAGGTGGGTTGTTTACGTTTAAATGGTGTGAAATTGCAATAATATTTCACTGGATTAATATGATTTTGAATTTGACTTTTTATCCACCCCTCACCCACCAGATTGTGTTTAGAGAAGATTTTGGAACTGAGGGACGTGGTGGATATTTCGATCAGTATGGGTATGCTTCTTTTTTGTGAAAATAAATCTTGCTCTCCAACTTGAGAAATATATATTTAATTTCTCTTCTTCTTTCGCTTTAAATCAGTATCATGAACTTGTATTTTGCACATTTCTTTTTCTGTCCACTGTGCAGAATTATCCGTGATATTATCCAGAATCATCTATTGCAGGTGAGCCTTTTTAGTATATTAAGTTTCATGTTTGCCTAATAGTTATTTTTCAAAGTAGAATTTTTCGAAGTCAAATTTATACATGCTATAAATGTTACCTATCAAATGACTTAATTTGGTATCCACACTTCACAATATAGTTAAAACAAATTTCTTATTATATTCTTAATGTGCATGTGATGATATTTATCAATTTCTTCCTGATAACATTCCACCTGAAGTAAAATTTGATTGTCAGTTAACACCTTTTTTTTTTTGGGCTTACGTATATTAACAACCTGAAAATCTTTAAATTTGCAGGTTCTTTGCCTTGTCGCCATGGAGAAGCCTATTTCTTTGAATCCCGAGCATATTCGAGATGAGAAAGTCAAGGTATGTTTTGATCAGTGATGGTCACTTTCGTTTAAGATTCTTTTCTTGGCTGCGTCTCTTGTATTTTCCACCTCAACATGGTGTATCCTGCTTATGACAGCAGATACGATATTTTCGTTGTTGCTAATTATTTAGTTGTAAATCAGGTTCTCCAATCAGTTGTTCCTATCAAAGATGACGAGGTGGTCCTAGGACAATACGAAGGTTACAAGGATGATCCAACAGTTCCAGACAGCTCAAACACTCCTACATTCGCAACTGTGATTCTTCGCATACATAACGAAAGATGGGAAGGTAGAGAATTATCTGCAAATTCACTTTTTTTTTTATATTTTGTTTCACGTGATGAAGGAAATTGCTTACTCAGAATGAGCATCTCTTTTCAATTGATTAATTTAAAATTATATAATATCTGATACAATGTGCGTTCTAAATGCCCATAATTACTTTCTGTAGGTGTGCCCTTTATACTCAAGGCAGGGAAAGCTTTAAGTTCAAGAAAAGCAGAAATACGCGTCCAATTCAAGGATGTACCTGGTGATATCTTTAGATGTATGTATCCAAAGTCCTATCAATTTTAAGAAATTTCTTAAAATTTGGCACGAAATCCTCTCAAGTGAAATGGACAGTTTTTTTTTCTTTCTATATGATTATGGAATTTGTTTTTTTTGCAAGTTTCTCTCTGATTGGATTAACGTGATGAAATTTAAATCTTATGCAGGTAAGAAACAAGGAAGGAACGAAATTGTAATGCGTCTGCAACCTTCAGAGGCCATATACATGAAGCTAACGGTAAGTTTAACTCTTGTACTGTTAGCCACACCGTGATTTGTGGTTTGTGATTTATCTCATTGAGCCACTTGTTTTTTTGTTTTTCTTTGCCGCTGACTGGTTTTCATCCCATTCGTACAGGTTAAGCAGCCTGGGTTGGAAATGTCGACTGCTCAGAGTGAACTAGACTTGTCGTACAGGCAACGTTACCAAGGGGTTGTCATTCCCGAGGCTTATGAGCGTCTAATTCTCGACACGTATGGTCTATATTCCCTCATGGATTTTTATTTTTATATATTTATTTATTTATTTATTTTTCTGTTTTCATTCATCATTCTAAGTTTGGATAATTGTAAAATCGGAGGTTTAGCCTAATTTCAAAATTGCAAGTATACCCCACTTGAAACTTGTATTTACCTAAAATACCCTTACACCCTATTGAGAGCGCAAATTTGTTAAAGTTTCTAATATTAATAATTTTAAAAGATAACTGTTTATTGTTTATATATTCATTTAATTAGGCTAACACCCCGGTGGTAATTTTAGTAGTTTACCCCTGCAATGCAAACTATCAATCAGTGCAAACAAAATAGTTTCTCCAATCACATTGAAGGCATTTTTTGTGTAATCATCAGATCCTTTTCTTTTTTTCCAGAATTAAAGGCGATCAGCAGCATTTCGTCCGTAGAGATGAGTTGAAGGTAACACACTAAATACTTCGAATAATTCACATCAACATCAATTGTTTTCTAAAAATATTGAGTACATACATATCTACGTTGCCAAATCTTCAGGCAGCCTGGGAGATTTTCACACCCCTTCTGCATCGAATAGATAAAGGCGAGATGAAGTCACTGCAATACAAGCCCGGTAGCCGGGGGCCCGCAGAGGCGGATGAACTGTTGGAAAGCGCAGGTTACGTGCAAACCCATGGCTATATATGGATCCCTCCAACCTTGTGATGATATGTAGTTTTGTGCGTACGATGGGCCAACTTTATGGTGTGTCGTAATGCTTTTACGTTGTGAGTTTGTTATACTGTTTGTTACGGGGCAAAGGCGTAAGAAATGTCCAACATATATGTTGTATCAAATCAATTATGTTTTTGGAAGGCAATAAAAGTGGAAGCTTAGACATTTTCGATCAAAGATCATATCCAATCATTTATCGAAAAGATCAACTTTTATGTCTTATCATCGTATCACACTTTAAAAATCCATTATTCGTTCTTAGAAATGTTTTATCACTATTTTCCAATCGTATACCGTAACAGACTTGTGAACTTTAAATTTGCAAAAACTCAAACAATGTTCAAAATTAGAGTTGAGATCTTAGTGTGCAAATGGCAACCACAATGGGATGTTTATCAAATGGTTTTTTCTTGAAATAAGGAATTTGCAACCACTTTTTCCATCGTAACTTCATAGATAAGAAGTGGTTGATAGAGAAAAAAAAGTGATATATGTGGGTTCATATATGTGAAAGAAGATACTCTTTCCACTATCGCAATTGACCATTTTACGGAGTTGTAGTTGACCATTTTATGGAGATTAAAAAAGATAATTTATGTTATAATCATAGGTATCAAATAATCATAATATCTTTTTAAAATTGTGAAATAATAAGGGTATAGGTAAAAATTACTTTTTATTATGAAAGTAAAAATTACCAATAATTATCTATTAAAAATATAAACGCAATATATAGAACTGGATAAATTTTTTTCCAAATTACGAATTTAAATTAATTTATAAATTTTTTAAAAAAACCTTTCACAAGGTTCAACCACCCTGAATACCTAAGCAAGCTGAAACCAAAAACAAAAATAATGAGACATTATAATGATTGAAAATTAATTATAATCACTATTTATTGAGGAAAAAACCCAATGATAAGATTATAAGGTTGAAAGGATATTAGTTTATCGTTTACTTTATATTACAATGTTAATACAACATTTTATTATCATTTATTTTTATTTTTTTTAGACAAGGCTTTTTTTTTTTTTGGGAAATAAATTAAATTAAATAATATTCATCAAACTCGACTATTTTCGAAATCGAGCACTCGTGGCGGAACATAGTCGCCGAGATAACCGCTCGGCTCAACACATAGTGGCCCCACCCACCGTTGTAGCCTCGACATTTCCGCTTCACTGTTTTAGCCTTTAGGCCTAACGATCTTCCTTTTCTATTATATATACATAATATATACACATACGGACCTCACAACCCAATCCTAGTGAACACTCCCTCTGCTTGCTACTGTAATTTCATACTTTTTATTTTCATTCTCACATTCATCGTCATGGGGAAGATCAAGATCGGAATCAACGGTAATTTTTACTTTTATCTTGAAATTAATTGTGATTGCGGAAATGATTTTTATTTTTTGAAAAGTTTAAATGATTCGATCTGTTGTTTTTGTTTTTGCGGTAGGATTTGGAAGGATCGGGCGTTTGGTGGCTAGAGTGGCGCTGCAGAGTGATGATGTTGAACTCGTCGCCGTTAATGATCCATTTATCACCACTGATTACATGGTAATCTCTATCTCTCTGACCGCGCATTTGTCTTTTGATTACTTTTTATTTTTTAATCTCTGCTTTTCTGTTTAACGGCGGCAATGTAGGCATTACATGTGGTTTGTTGGACTTGTATGTTGCGAATTGATTTTTTGGTTTATCAGAGTAGCTTGAATTTAGTCATATCTGATTTGTACATCATAAACAGATCTCTGCCAAACTTTTTATTTTATTTTATTTTTGTTTCATATCATTATATCAATTTTGTCACGTTGATCGTTGATTCTATAACGTCGTAACAAAACATTTGGAATTTTTAAAATAACTAAATTAAGAAGCTATCTCTACGTATGATTTGGCATCCGGTTTATTCATATTTTAGTAAGATTATTTATATTCATATTTTAGTAAGATTATTTATACCGAGTTATTTTTAATCCTTCAGATACATATATATGTATATAAGCTTACAATGTAACATAATACAATTGATAATATTTACCAAGAAATGCATCATTTTTGAACATTTAGGAGTTTAGTATCGATATTTCCTGAATCTTGACGGCAAAGTTGTTGTTTGTTTTTTCTTTCTTTAATTTTTTTTTTAAAATTTTTAAAAACTTTCTGGATAAATACCAAACATACGAATTTGAAGGGTAAATGAATACTTCCTCAATTCCGTATTTGTACTATGATCTATACTGTATGAAATGGTTAGTATGGCTTCTATCAAACAGTCTAGAATCATGCCAAAACCATGTTTTATTTATTAAAAAAAAGGAAAGAAAAAAAAGTGGAATGTGTTGAGCCTAACGTAGTTGATATTATCCTGTATTTTCCATTTACTCTGCTTCCTGATGAAGTTCCTTTGGTACTATTGTCAAACGCGATTGTTATTCTCTAATTTAATCCAGACTTTCATTAATTTCTTCTTCTGTACAGACCTACATGTTCAAATACGACAGTGTTCATGGTCAATGGAAAAAGAACTAGCTTAAGGTTAAGGACTCAAAGACCCTTCTCTTTGGTGACAGGCCTGTGTCCGTATTTGGCATGAGGTACTATACTCATCATCTCTTATCACCTTCATTCTTGGTTCGTTTATTCTTGTTTTCATGGTTGCGAATTTTCCTTGCTTATGAATAGGAACCCAGAAGAGATCCCATGGGGTGAGGCTGGAGCTGAATATGTTGTGGAGTCCACTGGGGTTTTTACCGACAAGGAAAAAGCTGCTGCTCACATTAAGGTTCACATTATTTATTATTTTAACTTGAATTTTAGAAATTCACAATCGCTTCTGATAAGTTGCCATGAACGGTGAGACAAATTTTAGTATCATAAAGCAGCTGGATGATTTATATTTATATTTATTGTTTGTTTCTTATTATCGGTGTTTTTCTTCTCAGGGAGGTGCAAAAAAGGTTGTAATTTCAGCCCCGAGCAATAACGCCCCCATGTTTGTTGTCGGTGTGAACGAGAAGGAGTACAAGAAAGATATTGACATTGTTTCAAATGCTAGTTGTACTACCAACTGTCTTGCCCCGTTGGCTAAGGTATATTGTCTACTATGTTCTTTCACAGGCATGCAATTTAGCAGTTTGTACACAGATCAAAGATATAGTGTTGATCCAATATTTTCTTATTGCAGGTTCTTAATGACAAGTTCGGGATTGTTGAGGGGTTGATGACCACTGTCCACTCTATTACTGGTTCGTTCAACAATTTCTTAACTTTTCCTACTTTTAGCATGAGTGTGACAAATATAATTGATAATATTTATTTATTTTATGAAATGTAATCAGCTACACAGAAGACTGTTGATGGCCCGTCAATGAAGGACTGGAGAGGTGGAAGAGCTGCTTCGTTCAATATTATTCCCAGTAGCACCGGAGCTGCAAAGGTACCATTCAATGCATTCTTTCTTTCTTTTCTTTTCTTTTCTTTTTTTAATTTAACACCCAAGAAAAGGGTTGGGAGACTTATTGGATGTTTTGGTCTACAGGCTGTGGGTAAAGTGCTTCCTGCTCTAAATGGAAAGCTGACCGGAATGGCTTTCCGTGTTCCAACCGTTGATGTATCAGTGGTTGACCTAACTGCCAGGCTTGAGAAGGCAGCTACCTACGATGAAATTAAGGCTGCTATCAAGTAAGAATTATTTTATCTTTTTGAACACTTTTATGCTTTGTGAAAGCAGCCGCATCATATATGTCTTCTGCCTTGTCTTGTTTACTGTCATCCAGACAAGAATCTGAGACTAGCTTGAAGGGGATCTTGGGATACACAGAAGACGACGTCGTATCGACTGACTTCGTCGGTGATTGCAGGTGAGGGTTTGTGGATGTGTTACCATACTTTTACCTATGCAACAAATTTCTTATATTGTGCACTTAGAAAATGCAAGCATCAAGAGTGCATTTGTCACACCTTCAGGTTGAATTTTATTTTTGATCTTATTGTGTGTTCGTCGTCATAGGTTAAAAACCTCGAGAGTGGATTTTGTTAAATTTTCATTCTCTTGAAACTCTTCATTATTCTCATCCTAACTGATAATTTTTGATATGTTGCTTTGGCAGGTCTAGCATTTTTGATGCCAAGGCTGGAATTGCCCTTAATGGCAACTTTGTGAAGGTTGTCTCTTGGTATGATAATGAATGGGGTTACAGGTAAAGATCTGATCCTTTTTTTTTTTTCACTTTATTCATGGGTCAGACGTAAATCGTAATGCTAATGTAACTTAAATGTAATTGCAGTAACCGAGTCATCGACTTGATCCGCCACATGGCGTCTGTTGCATAAGCTGCTTCAAGGAAAATCATTTCTTTGCTTCCGGAATAACTGTGCGGATTAATTTCTGCCTGAACCCTTTTCTTTCTTTTACCTTTTTTTCCCGCGAGATTTTGCTAGTTACGGCATAGAACAGAATATGTAACCTTTGAGTTCTTTTTTTCTTTTCACTTTGTCTTTCACCAATACCGTAAGATCCCAGTTTTTCATAGCGAAAGTATTCATATTTTAATGGAAGTAATACGAGACCAATACTGTAAGATCCCAATTTTTCATAGCGAAAGTATTCATATTTTAATGGAAGTAATATGAGGGACGTTACTTTTTGTAATATTTTCAGTTAATTTAAAAATAAATAAATAATTAAAATAAACAACTTTATTGGAATAAAGTCAGCTCATATCTTTTCAATAAAAAACAAATAAATCTAATATCATCTAACTTTAATAAAAACTAATGATAATTATAATAATAATAATAAAGTTTCATAAATAGTATTCAAATAAATCTAATATTTAATAGTTAATCTTTGCGAAAATAAAATAATAAATTCAAATACAACTAATTGATTAAGTTTGTAATATAAATAGATTCTCAAAACTTTAAATCGTGGTTTTACTATCGTCGTCACCACCACGCTTCCGCTCCGTTTTCACATGACCTGAAAAATGTTATTTAAAAAGGATGAGCTTTCAACTCGCTCAGTAGAGTGTACAGTTCATATCACATAACCTGAAAAATATTATTTAAAAGGGATGAGCTTTCAACTCACTCAGTAGAGAGTACAGTTCATAATAATTGCATAATATCGTAGTTCTAGACAATCATATATTTAATGAATTACACCTCTATGTATAATAAATTGTACATATGTTGTGCATTGCTGCACCTATCTCTCTGTGTCACGCGACAATTGATAATTTTTAAAATTCTCTGAATCGCATGACTATGTAAATATAATTTGTGACGAAAAGCCACATCTGATTTTATACAATCATCAACACAGCAGGAAAGAAATAAAAGGATATTATTAATAATAAGGAGTTGTGTCGGTAAGCATGTTGGGCCGTTACGATTTGGGATTTGTTTGAATTATAGCGTGGTTTTGCTTGGTTCAACATTCGGATATCCAACCTATATTGCTTGGTTCAACGTTCGGAAATTCAGCATATTTTACTAATTAAGCGTACACATATAATATCCATTTTATACGTGTCTCTCATGCCTGTTTTTTTCTCAACTTTGTGTCTGCTGCTTTTCTTTTTCTTTTTTTTTTGTTGTTTCCGTGCTATCTCCTCTTCCCAACATAAATATAAAACTCTTAATTATTGGTTATAGAAGAGTTGTGGTAATATTACTCGTATTATTACATTTTTTCAGTGATAGAGTTCAAACCACTATTATCAGATATATTAATGATCATGACATTTACCATTGATACTCACGAACTACTACATGTATGATAATGATCTCTTTACATGGATCGAATGAGTAACCAATATCAAGGATACTATTTGGTGTTTCAAAGTAGGAACTAAACTCAACATTTTCTTTATCATCCCATTCGTACAGGTCAAGCAGCCTGGGTTGGAAATGTCGACTGCTCAGAGTGAATTAGACTTGTCGTACAGGCAATGTTACCAAGGGGTTGTCATTCCCGAGGCTTTAAAAGGTAACAACCCCGGTGGTAAATTTAGTAGTTTACCCCGGCAATGCAAACTATCAATCAGTGTAAACAATAAGGCATTTTTTGTGTAATCATCAGGTCCTTTTTCTTTTTTCCAGAATTAAAGGCGATCAGCAGCATTTCGTCCGTAGAGATGAGTTGAAGGTAACACACTAAATACTTCGAATAATTCACATCAACATCAATTGTTTTCTAAAAATATTGAGTACATACATATCTACGTTGCCAAATCTTCAGGCAGCCTGGGAGATTTTCACACCCCTTCTGCATCGAATAGATAAAGGCGAGATGAAGTCACTGCAATACAAGCCCGGTAGCCGGGGGCCCGCAGAGGCGGATGAACTGTTGGAAAGCGCAGGTTACGTGCAAACCCATGGCTATATATGGATCCCTCCAACCTTGTGATGATATGTAGTTTTGTGCGTACGATGGGCCAACTTTATGGTGTGTCGTAATGCTTTTACGTTGTGAGTTTGTTATACTGTTTGTTAYGGGGCAAAGGCGTAAGAAATGTCCAACATATATGTTGTATCAAATCAATTATGTTTTTGGAAGGCAATAAAAGTGGAAGCTTAGACATTTTCGATCAAAGATCATATCCAATCATTTATCGAAAAGATCAACTTTTATGTTTTATCAATGCGACTACATACACATGTGACAGATGAAAAACATTCACAATTAGCATTAAATTGAAGAAAAAGTTGACAATAATCCAAACCCAAAGATCTCAAACACTACAGTAGACAGCAAGATCTAAAATGAAATTATTTTAGTTTCTCCAGCAGCCAAAGGAGAGAGGATATATAAAATATTTCATAAAACCCCTTCATAATTCGGTTTCAGCTTAAGACAAGGTTCATACAACTAATATCAAGATATTGGAACAGAGAATAAACAGAATATCCTCGATAAAACCCATCGAACCAACAGCCTCAAAACCATAAATCGTGCCATCCCCAACATCCTACAAGAGAAAACAACAACAACAAAAAAAGTAAGGAGAATCAGAAATAAATTGTCCAAGAAATTAAAATCACTACCTTCATCCAAAATTATGAGCTATAAATCAAACGAGCGGATTTTAAGCATGCAGTTAATTACAGAGGAGAAAATGAATGGCATCAACAATAAATTGCAATTAAAAGAACTCGACACAAAAGAAGAATACCTGCAACTCAAGTCACTCAACTATTGGCCGGTCACATGCACAATTAGCACCAAAAATAAAATCAACACTATTTTCATCCTAGTATGCACTAAATCTCCTATATAAATCCCATCTGCATGCTATTTGTGGACAAAAGCAATAAAGAAATACAGCATTCCCAGTAAATTATGGTAAAAGAAAGCCATTTTAGGAAATAACCACAGTAATGTCTTATTAGCATACACGCAGAAAAATGTTGACGACCAGTATCAGAAATACAAACAATTTTTATAGGTAGATTCATCAGGACTTGGTTGCAACTAGCACACTTCAACAACAAAATTATGATAAATTAAAACCAAAATTTTCTTATGTTTTCGAAAAACATGCGTAAAAAATCAACAATTCAACCTTTCATAAGACAACCATCTGATAGATTAAAAAGGGTGTTGGCTATTTGCACAATATTTTTTTTTAATTAAGCATACACACCTCTAACACGAACATAGACACAAGCTATTGCCACAACTTCAAAAGATTAAAATACCCTTACTAAGCACACACACCCCAAGCACGATAAGGCACAATCATTGGCACAATATTAATTAAGCAACATATATAATTCATTGGCAAACAAATCGGCAAAAGAAATCAATAACAGCAAATTACCAACTACTACAAAAAATGATACCTAAATAAATTAACGCCCAGCCGGATTAAGACCAAGCAGCATGTTGTTGTTACTCGGAAGATACATCACATTCCCGTTCCTGCTCAGTGTGGCCACATTATCCTTGGCAGCCTCAATCTTCCTCAGTTCGATCAGCCCATTCCCAGCAGCTGCAGTCGCATCAGAGATAAGCTTAGCAGACTCGCTCTCACCCTCGGCCCGAATAATTGCGGCCCGTCTCTCCTGCTCGGCCTTCGCCACCACAAACTTAGACCTCTCCGCCTCCTGCTGGGCCACTTGCTTCTGCTCAACAGCCTTCGAGAACTCAGCGCCATACGACAAGTGAGTGATCGCCACGTCATCGAGGACAATGTTGAAATCCTTGGCCCTACGGATCAAGCTCTCGCGGACGAGGGCCGAGACGTGGGGACGGTCAGTGAGGAGCTGGTCGGCATTGAACTGGGCCACCACGGCCTTGAGGACCTCGTTGCCAATCGAGGGGAGGACTTTTTCGTCATATTCAAGACCTAGGGTTTTGAATATATCGGGGAGACGGTTGACCTCGGGGCGGGAGAGAACACGGAGCGTGAGGTTCACCATCTGCAGATCCTTTGTGCCTAATAATTTTTATAAAATAAAAAATAAAATGAAATTATTCCTGTCATTTATCCGTTAATTTCAGGATTGTAATTGAAAAATAATAATATATTGGTGAGTGTATGAAAGACAAAACATATTACATGAGACTATATATATATGCTCTTCATTGACTCCAAATGTCAGAACTCGAAACATCTCGACACATTGTACACAAGTAAACATCCAAAACTGTTTCAATCTACTTGGATGTTTTAAAAGTGTTTTTGGATCTACGCTCTACATACTTTTACATTATGGGCTCTGCATACCTTACATTATATCCTTTGTAATTCACCAACTTGTAATTCTCTTGAAATCAATTTTCCACTGATGCTTCTAATTTTAGTATACATTTTGATCAGACATGTTGTCTAACGCGACGGACCTATATATAATATTAACATATATTTTTGTTTAATTTTTAAAGTTGTGAACTTTAATTTTATTTAAAGACAGTGCTATGTAGTTTTGAGAATTTCAGTCTTCCACGATCAACCTTAATTAATAAGATTTACATTCGTTCTCTTATTGTGGACATGTCTCTATTTTAATGATATTATCGGTTTAGAAAAAATAGGACACGATAAGATACGATACACAAAGGAATTGGAGAGAAGAAGAAACAGCAGCTAGCTAGTTCAAGACATTATCGCAGCATCTTGTGTGTATAGACATATATCCATGTAGAGAAACTGATATTGTTGTTTTTAGCCCCAAATTACACAAACCCTAACAGGAAGGAGCAGTATAGTTATATTGAGAATTAACCGCTCTCGTGAAAATAATGTGAGATTGAATAAAATTAAAATCTAAATAATTGTTATATTATACCTGAGACAGAGGAGAAGGTGTGAGGGCGTGTGCGGATGTCGAAGATGAAGGGTTTCTGAAGCCATGGGATGAGGAAGTGGGTCCCTTCGCCGACGGTGTCGTCGATGACTCCGCGGAAACGGTCGAAGAGGACGGCGCGCTGGCCGCCGTCGACGGTGTAGAGAGAGGAATTGAGGGCGGTGGCGCCGAGGCCGAGGCTGAAGGCGGCGCGTGCGATGTTGGTGAGGAAGGACGCGGCGGCTTGGCTACCCATTTTGCTTGAGGTTTAAGAATGGTTTTTCTTATTTTTGACTAGCTCGACTGAGTATGGTGACTGCCTGATCTAGAGAGAGAGTGGAGGGTTTTGTAGAAGGCACTGGAGTTTTGCTCAAGAAAACTGGAGAGAGAAAGAGAAAGACTGTTAAACCCTAACCTAAAACCCGGTAATAGTTGTGGGCCTTGGATCGGATGATTGACTGGGCTTTGTTTCTTGTTTTGGGCTCAATATATCAAAATCAACAAATAGAGTTGAGCTAATTTTTAAGTCTAAACTGATGGTGTTTTGATAAATATACGGGTTAGTATCGTCAATTGATGGTGTTTTGATAAGTATACGTGTTAGTATAGACAATTTATTAGATGCATCTTATATTACGCGATAATATAGGATAGTTATACGTAATGATATATAATAGATGTACGTGATGATATATAGTAGTTATACGTGATAATATATGATAAAAATTTAGAGTTTACGTGATGATATATGATAGATGTACGTGATGATATATGGTAGTTATACGTGATAATATATGACAAAAACTTAGAGTTTATGATTTACTTTTCCATTTTAGGGTTTAGTTTTATAATTTAGGGTTTAATTTTAGGGTTTAATATTTCCATTTTAAGATTTAATTTTTTATTTTTTTTATTTAATTTTTCATTTTAAGGTCCCGACAAAAATATATCATTCTACCAGTTATATATGATGATATGTATCAGTTCTATGTGATGATATATGATAGAAATTTAGGATTTGGAGTTTAATATTCAATTTTAGGGTTTAGTTTCTCATTTTAGGGATTAATTTTCTATTTTTAGGGTTTAATTTTTTGTTTTAGATTTATTTTATTAATTTTAAGATTTTAATTTTTTAGTTTAAAATTTCAATTATTTATAATAATATGTATCAATTATATGTGATGATATATGTCAGTTATATAATAAATTAAATTTTTGGGTGCAACTTGTGAGGTGAAGCTCCATGTTATACTCTCTCGTTAGTATTACTAACCGAGCAACTCTTTGCGTTAAAATTGATAAATTGAGTGATTATTTTTGTATAAATTAATTAACATTTATGTATAGTATATTGCAATTTGAAAAGTGCTCTAATGACTATCCAACCCAATCTGATCTAAACTTCTATTTATTGGGCCATTCTTGCAGCCCATTTTTTTAGCCCACGTGTATGCGAAGCTAAACACAGTGCAATTGCCGTAAGCCAGCTTCTTTTCATAGCAGGTAATTTTCTAAGTCTCATTTTTGTCGAATTCCATTTTTCTAATCTATGGCTGGGAGTATATGATCATTCAAAGTTCATTTTTTTTCCTCTGGATTTCTGATTCGATCTGGTTGATCGGTTAGTGACTTGTTTTTGGAGTCGATCGGGTGCAATTGTGAACAATAGCTTTTGAAATGGTTGAACTTGCTTGTACCTGATTGGTGGAAAGATGATGAGGAATGTTTCTTCGATATATGTCTCTGGATCGGCCCTTGATTGTTGGCTCGATCCGCTCTTTTCCGTTTTTTAATAATTTCTATTTTTAGTATGATTGGATCTGATATGAGTGTATAATGATGAAAAGAATTAGAATATGTCACCCATTATATTTACTGAACAAAAATAACAAAAATTGAAGTTCATTCACATAAAGGACAAACAAACAATACCATTTTTGAGGTTTTTTAAGTATTGTTTTCCCTGTCATTTCTCACACAATGGTACTCTGAGGAAACAAACACAATAAATGTGTATCTCTCTATATATCAACAAGCTTGCTAATTCTGATTTTAGTTTTAGTCAACAGCCCCAAAACTGCCACAAAAGTTGAAACAAACCATGACCATCCATGCTTATACATAGAACTTATAGGTTTTGGCTTGAAGTATAATCTGTCTTAGCCCTCCAATGGGTCCAAGAATCATCAAAGCAACTCCAAAGATTATGCAAACCTGTTATATCCCCCACAAGACCAGTTTAAAGATAAGGAGAATAATTATAAATACCAACAATACCCTTGAGGTTTAGTGTAATTATAAAAGTCACTCATTTATCTCTCAAAATTTACAAAACCCCCATAAATATTGCAGCTATCCCCTTAAATTATGATTAAATCATATCTCGGGGGAGTTTTTGTAATTTTATAACTTGTATGGGGTTTTCCGTAAATACTCCAAACCTCAAGTGGTAGTTTTCGCAATTATCCATTATATGATCATAATAGTAATAAAAGTTGGATATACCCAATTGGCGAACCAAGATAAGCTGAATCTCCTCGGTTTGTGGATGGCAAGCCATATGATACACGGAAGCTATAAATAGAAATATTGTGTAAGTAAACATTTCTTCGTTACGCTTTCTGCTAACAACAGCAAAAGAAACAGTGCATTTCTGAATAAAAGCAGGATAATGTATGCAAGAAAACAATAATTGCTTACAAAGTAAGTGGTTGGCGCGAAAGCAAATCCTCCAAAAAATGCAAGAAGCCCGTTGAAGAAAGGGAATGTTATGGCAATAAACGTCGTAAATGCTGAAAAAACCCCACAAGATATGCACAAACAATATTAGTTGACGCTATAACAAAGTGCATTATTTGCAAAATAGTCCCGTAACTATATAAATTCTAAAGTCTGGTCCTATAAAATAAAATAGTTGTATAACTATATAAGAACCCCAAGTTTTGCTTTTAATTTCACCATAAACTGGGAATTGCACTCAAGTGGTTGAAATCCGGTGAACGTTAGGACAACGATTGAGGTTTTTTTGTATAATTGTAAGTTTCTTTTTTGCAAACCGTTTTCTTAATAGGATTACTTTGCTACCACCTTAAACTTACGGGTCTAGTTTTGCAAATTTGCCGAACAAGTAATAAAAACTCCACAAAAAGGAACACATGAAATAAAATAGCTAGTCTACATACCAACATAAGTACTTCTTGAAACAAGGCGCAAATACCAAGTCGGCCTGAACTTCATCTTCTTTACGAGCACGGTCTCCATCATGTCAAATACCGGCATTGCGTATATCTACAAAATTAGGTTCCGTCACTCGTGCATTTTTGTAAAAAATTTCAACTCTTTTCAATCTTGCTTCGGTATTTTATTTATTCCCAAAATGCCCTTGAACACCAAAAACATCCCAAAAAACGCGAATGAAAAGTTACGGGGCTACAATTGCAATTTAGCCAAAACTTTAGGCTCACCTGGTAGCTTCCGATGAGATGCACCACGACGAACATGTTAGCCATGGCGATGAGCCACGTGGGCTTCTCCAGCGTGATGAGGATGTTTTCCCGCACGGCGTTGCCAAACATATAGTACCCAACGAGGGCAACTGGGACATAGCAAATCGCCACGACTATATAAGCGACGAGCACGCCCTTCCACATGGGCCCCTTGGAAGGCTTGTCGGGGGATGAAGGCATCGTCGCTTGGATCTCCATCACGACGTTGTGGCCGCCGTAGGCGAAAACGACGCTCCCCAACGCGCTGAAGAAGTTGAAAACCGTACCGGCCGTCGAGCTCGATATGTAGCCGTATTGCACGTCCGGCTGCACGCCTTTGTCGATCGATGCACCCCATGCGATTGTAGAGTAACTAAAAACACGATTATTTGATTTTAGCCGGAGTGTTTGCAAATTCCGGCTATAAAAGCCTAGAAACACACTAATTCAATTTCTTGAAAGTTATAATAATTAGCAAAATATATATGTATACACCTCAAGGACATAACTGCTGCGGCCAACGACACCGCGGAGATGGAATTGAAGCTGGGAAGCTGGGACAGCACAAAGTGGACAGATGCAAAGATGAGTATGAAATACGTCAGCTTCATACGCTCGCACTCTTTGCAAACCAAGTCGTGAAACTTCTGAAGCGACTGCCCGCCCGTGATCATGTAAACTATGTCGACACCGACCTCTACGACCAGCTGCTGAGGCACAACGATCCACAACCCGAGCTTCTCGCCGAACGCGTGCTGCCCGAGCTCGTGGTACCGGTCGAAACGCTTACCTGGCACCATTTCGTGCATCTCCACCATTTGCCACAGAGAGTATAGAGTCACAATCCAGGATATCACCAACACTGTCACTCCAGGTCCCCTGTCAACATTTTCCCTTTTTATGATTAATTACAAAAATACCCCTGATATTTTTTTTTATTTTTTTTTAATTATTACCATCCCATTTCAGACATGGCATAAGGGAGACCAAGGACGCCAGCTCCAACAATGGCGGTGACATTGTGAAAAGCTGAATACCACCATTTTGCGGTTCTTGATGAAGTGATTGGGAGCCAATCATCTATTGCCCTCTCCTCTGCGGATCGCTCATCCACCTGTTTAATTTATTTCATGTCACAAATTTGTAAATTTTCTTCTTAAAGTTTAGTTTTGTTATTAGAGGGAGAGAGAGAGAGATGAAAGAGGATTCAAAGATTGCATTTAAAAAAAAAAAGGTCAAATGGCAACCATGGATGTAATCATGTAAACATACATTGTGCTAAAGGAACACAGAGATAAAAGAAGAAAAGTTTACATTTTTATAGTATGAGCTCCTTTCATAGCTTTGACCTTCATTAGCCATCAACAATTGCTGTTTGTTTGCAAAAATTTGAGGAGAAAATGGAGAATTTAATCTTGGAAAGAAGCTAGAAGGAGAAGTTCAGGGATAGACTTCAAATTAGTGTGTGAAATCAAACATAATTCAGTGTGATTTAAATAAATTCATAAATTTATTTATTTATATATGTAGTTTCGGTAGCAATGGCCAACGGGGCCACATTAAGTTTGTTTCTTACTAAGAATTAAGAAACAATAGCAGAGATAAGATTTATTACTAGTTCGAAATAATACACTTTGACAACTACAGATGGTTGACTTTCGGCTAGCAAATGATGAATTAATGATATTTAATCTGAATTAAGAAATGCAATTTTGGGTTTTTAATTCTAAAGCTTGCGGACTCAGAAAATTCCCTGACAATAATTGTTGCCCTTTTCCAGTTGCCAAAAACCATCCTAGAATACTTGTTACACATATAATAATACTATGATATAATTACAAAATCTATCCATAGACTTGGCATAATTACAAAAGAAAAATCTAGTTATCTTTTAAAATTACAAATATCTCTTAACATTAGTCTTATGAGTATAAGAGGTAATCCATTTAACCATTTAAGTATTTTGAGTAGCAATTTTGGCTTTTTAGATTTACTAAACCTAAGGATCAAAATCATTTGAAATTTGTATTTACCTAATAAATACCGATTAATTTGTATAAGAGAAAAACAATTGCCAAGAGTGTAAATAGGCTAAACATTAGCCATTGGTTTGTAATTACACCTATTTGTACTGAACCTCGTATCTTCGAATCAGTTCGAAGCTTTCTTAATCTGATAATCCCATGATGTTGCTTCCACGAATCCGGCTTATTACTTCTGATTAAATAAAGACCATCAATTGGCTCAAATAAAATATAAAAGAATAAAGACTAATCAATGTCTTAACTGTCTTATCAACACAACTTTATTAATTTCTTGCAACTATCCAGATAATATGTTAGCTAGCTAATATCATTGTCCCATTTGCATGATTTCTGATGTATGTTTATAAATAAAGATAATTGTACCATGTTTGTCCATGATTTTCTTGAACCCATGTGAATTAGTCTTAAGTAGCTGCGTTTCCTTTGCTTAATTTTTGTTTTTCCTTTTATTTTTCACAGCTTTTTTTGCTAATGTTTATAGAAGTATAGGCATTTTCACCGCAGGTTTAGCGCACGAAGTTTGAGGCGGCAAATTACTATGTACACCTACGTATTCGGGTGAAAAAGTATATCTTAAATATGATAAATGTTCATATTTGAATTTTTATATTTATTGTCATATATTTTTAAATGTGTATTTATGAACTTAGAGGCATAAAAATATTCATATTTAATGTGATAAAAATATTCACGTGTTCCGATAAAAGTTCACCCACATTATAAGAGTTCATCTTTATTATGATTATATATGTGTTAATTATCTGCATGTGATAAATATGAATCTTAATATTATAAATGTGCAATTTTTCATAATATAGATAAACTCGGAAATAAATTATAAAAAGATACATTTTCATTGTATTAAATATTTATTTTGGAATACACAGTACAAAAAAATACACTTTATCTACAATCTCAACAAGATAAAATTTCAAATTAATGGCCCCATGACAACCCAAAACAAGAAAGCCCACTTCCAACCAAAATATATTTATAGATAATTACAAAAATTATCCTGAGTGTTCAACCTACTTAGGAACCCCCCAATACATTTCAAAATTATCATAAACACTCCTTTAAAAATCTGCATTTACCTAACAAATATATCACTCTTAAGCGTGCAATTTATACTTATAATCTCCTGCTTTGTAGAACTTGAAGTGTTTTGCTTTGATTATTATCCCTCTTAGCCCTCCGATGGATGCAACAACCATCAAAACAACTCCAAGTATTATGCAAATCTGATAATATCCCACACGACAAGTCAAAAAAATCAGTTAGAAAAAAAACAGTGACAGTTAATCTTGTTACATACCCAATTAGTGAACCAAGACACGCTAAATCTCCTCGGTCTCTTGAGCACAAGCCAGATGATACAAGGGAGCTGACACAAAAAGATAATTAATTAGACATTTACATTATTTTTGTGCATCAAATGAGTTGTGATTGCTTACAAAGTATGTGGTCGGCGCAAACGCAAATCCTCCAAAAAATCCAAGAAGTTCATCAAAGAAAGGTAATGTTACCGCGACAAACATTGTAAAAGCTGAAAATCGAGAAAACGCGTTACGTGAATTTCAAATTTTGCGATTTCGGCATAGGTAAATCAGTAAATGTAATAATAAGTAATTAATTAAGGGCATTTTACATACCCACATAAGTATTCCTAGCGAAAAAACGCAAATACCAACTTGGCTTCAACCTTAGTTTCCTTACAAGCACTGTCTCAATCATGTCAAACACCGGCATCGCATAGATCTGCACAAAATTATTAAAATGGCTTTATAATATTAATTCACGAGACACAAATACAAACACGGTGAGGCGATTTTACCTGATAACCCCCGAGAAGATGAATCACAACAAATATGTTAGCCGTGGCAATGAGCCACTTGGGTTTCTCGAGAGATACCAAAATATTGTCTCCGACCTTTTCACCAAAAGCCCAATATCCGATAATGGCAACCGGGAAATAGCACAAGGCCACGATTATATAAGCCACGACTACTCCCTTCCACATAGGCCCCTTCGAGGGCTTATGTGGCGTCGAAGGCATAGTCGATTGGATCTCCAACACGACATTGTGACCGGCATAGCCGAATGCGATGCTGCCCAAGGCACTGAAGAAGGGGAAAACAGTGCCAGCTGTACTCTTGCTTTTATAGCCGGTTTGCACGTCGTGTCGCGCACCCTCGTTCACCGAAGCTCCCCAAGCTATTGTAGAGTAACTAAAAAACATATAATTATAATTTCTTGTGTTAAGATAAATAAATCATAAGAAAAGGGAAACGAGAGGCGAGGGTTTTGTGAACCAATACAATCCTAAACACATAATGTCTATATATGAAATGACTAAAAAGCTAATCTACCCTAAAATTCTAATATTAATCGTTTGTGTAATTAACTATCCGTTTTACGGTACCTCAAGGACATGATGGCTGCGGCAAGGGACACACCGGAGACGGAATGGAAGTTGGGAAGTTGAGAGAGTACGAATTGGGCAGAGGCGAATATGATGATGAAGTGTATGAGCGTGATATCGTGCGACCGGTTCCAAACCGAATCGCGAAACTTCACGAGTGAGTGGCCTCCTAAGATCATGTAAACTATGTTGACTCCGACTTCGACAATGAGCTGCAGGGGCACCACAATCCACAACCCGAGCTTTTCGCCAAAAGCGTGCTGCCCGAGCTCGTGATACCGGTCGAAACGCTTTCCCGGAACCATTTCATGCATCTCGACCATTTGCCACAGAGTGTAGAGAGTTACGATCCAAGACATGAGGAGCGTGGCTACTCCTGGACCCCTGAAATCTAGTCAAAAAGGTATAAATCGTTTTCCATTCATATAAAAAAAAATTAACTTAAAAAGAAAAAAGGGAAATTAATAAATGTCTTGCCATCCTAATCTGGACATGGCATAAGGGAAAGTGAGGACTCCGGCTCCAACCATAGCGGTGACGTTGTGAAAAGTTGAGAACCACCATTTTCCCTTCCTATTTGAGGAGGAAGATGATGATGATATGGGAATCCAATCATCTATTGCCCTCTCCTCTGCAGATCTCTCAACCAGCTGTTTATTAATTTTACATATAACAACAGACAAATCTTTTAGAAGAAGCCATTTATTTATTTATTTTATTTATTCTAGACTTACATTTTCAGCATCGTAGTAGTACTGGTTTCCAAAAGGGCTTTCACTTCGCATTGCCATATATATCATACAACGAATTGATGAATTAAGCAAGTGAACATTTGGAAGAATCTTTATAATATAATTAAAACTAAGATTTATTCATTTATTTATTTATTTATTGAGAATTTGAAACAAGTATTTAAAATTAATGAGTTCCTCGGAAAATTCCAAGAAACTCAACATCCCTAAACCGTTTGACTTATCGGCTGCCCGTTCTATTGTAGCTGTCAGCTCGATGATAAAAGACTAAAAGCTGGTCTTGAACCAAAAACAAGTTGCAAGTAAATAAATAATAAAATAAAAGACTTATTATTCTGAAATCTCAGATGTAAACCAATTGAAGGGATATCCCGACTTCGGTCATAATTTGCGTACTTATCAAACATACGACCAAATCAAGTCTTTTTTAATATAAAAATACAAATTATATTAATATTACTTTTATTATTATCGACTATGTGAAGATATAAATAAACATAGAGATATAGATGAAAGAAGAAATAACTAAAAATTTCACACTACATAAATTATATATTGAATCCACTTTTATTTTTTTGCGCGATTTCTGAGATAATAACAAAATACATTATTTTATTAGACCAATTCAAATAAAAAAGTGTTGAATCGTAATAATATTTTATAAACAACATGTTGATAGCCAATAAAAATAATATCAAATTATATTGTATTGTGCATTTTTGTATAATTTATTTAAATAAAATGATCAAGTTATTTTTGAGAAAAAATGACAAATTTAATATTGTTGGACTCGGGATGAAAATAATAACAAAAAACGTAAAATAAAATAACATATATATAATATTATTATTTTTTTAATACTAATTAGAATATCTATCATAATTATGTTAAGAGATTCCTACACAATTAAAAGAGGAAACTAATCTTAATTTGCTTTATAATTAAAAAGGAAATCAAGTCATCATTAATATTAATTAGGGTTTCTATCATAATTATATTAAGAAAATTCCTACATAACTAAAAAAAACAAGAAAATAATCATATGTGATATTTCTTCTCTTTCGTACTCATCTTTTTTTCTCTCTCCAGACCTCTCTTTGATATTATTCTAATATCTTATTTAGATTAAAAATTAATAAAGTATATACATACATACACATACACACTCTCTTTATTTACTTTAAAAGCGAATAAAATTATTATTCTAATATCTTAGTTCAATTCAGAATCATATAAAAAATCAAATAAAATAAAATATCCAAAATTATTATTCTAGTATCTTATTTCAATTCAAAAATAATTATACTTTATACATACATACACATATACATATAAAAAAATAAATACTTATATTTAAAGTAAGAAAAAAGAATATAATGTTATTAAATTAATATTAAAATAAATAACTAAATTTAAAAAGACAAAACAAAACAAAATAAAATACATAGACATATTAATCAAATATTACAATACATATAAAAAATATTTAAATTATTTATTTTCTATAGATAATAGTTTAAATTTAATTATTTTAGAAATACAAATAAAATATTATTTAGAAGCCCAATTTATAATAATAATAATAATAATAATAATAATAATAATAATAATAATAATAATAAACTAAGACATTCGATTCTCGAACAACTTGACATTGATCTTCTTTATGACATCAGTAATTCGTCCTCCCTATTTTACATTATTAGAGACAATTTAAGTCAATTCAGTACATTAATCGAATATTAGTAGACAATCCGAACTTATATATCTATATATAATGATAAAGATTAGTAAACTAATCGAACCTATATATCTATATATAATAATAAAATTATTGAGAACCAATAATTATCTCTGGATAATGAAAAATGATCTCCATAGAAGTCTTTTGTTTCTTATCATCAAATCCTGGTCGAGCAAAAAATCGAACAACTCTAAGCTTAAGTTATTTTTTATTCGATCGGTCAATGTCTTTTGATGAGTCCAAATAAAGGAGGTATCGTTTTAAAAATTATTGCTGCCCAAGTATTGAAAATAGAGAAAAAGCACAGACACATTCAGGTGAGAAATTGAAGTTGATTTGCAAAGAATAGGAACCTATATTTATAGGGAGAATTAGCTAAAACCCTAGAGAATTAAGTTTTGGAATTCTTATAACCCAAATAGATATGATTTCATATCCCCTCATTACAGATATTGTATCCGATTTTAATTTTTTGTCCATTCTTTATTTGTCGATTATGGAAATAAAAAATAAATCTATTCCATGAATTAAATGTCTTTAATTAGGCAAACAAATCGTATAAAATTAGTTTTTTTTAAACAATGACTATTAATTTTCACTAAAGAGAGAAAAAAAAAACTGATTATGAGATTTAAGTAGTACTATAATGATAATAATGGTCAAGGTTATGATAGATTATTTATTATTTGTATAAATATATTGTACTTTTTATCTACAATCGTATACAAATATTAAACACATCAATCCAACAAATACTCAAATATTTATCCAGCAGAGAAGTGCTATTTAATTTTAATTACCTAAAAAAGTTGAAGTGATAGCACAATAAAATAACATGTGTATTCTTTCTTCCACTTTTTTCCATTTTTTTTTTTAAGTCATAAGTCCTTCTCCCAAAACTCCCAAAATGAATTTTAAAAATTCAAATTCATTTTATTTTCTATTTAAACTACATTTTAAGTTTAAGACAATTATTCTCTCAATATAGTAAAAAAAAAACTGATTATATTTATTTCAAATAATAATCATTGAAAGATTGTATTTTTCTTAATTCTTTCATTATAATTTACCTTTTTTTTTTCTCTCAATAAACAATTAAAACTCAGTACCTAACTTTTTGTAGAATGAAAATAATTATATAACGTGGTCATACCTCAATTTTATTTTTCTTATTAAAATAAATACTAAATAAATTAGTCCGATAAAAATTGAAAATATTTTTCCCGTGGTAGCAAAGCGCTCATCAATTTCTAGTTAATACTATGTGTATTAGGAGATATTATTTGATATTATACTATTTGATTCTTATATTAATTATTTTATTATCTTTAGTATATTCTATATTATATTATTTGATTCTTGTATTTATTGTACCTTGTATAAATACCTCATTTGTAATGACAATGTTATCAATTCATTCTATCATTTTATTCTTACATGGTATCGAGCCTCTAGGGTTTTCGTCACACCCTACAACCGGCGCCAATTTTTTTTTTCTTCCCACGTCATTTTTTTTCCAGCAAAATGGTTGCGATACCGGATGTAGTTGCAATCAACGCTTTTGCGCAAATTTCATTAAAGCTTGATTCAACCAACTACACTTCTTGGAGGTTTCAATTCGAAGCGCTACTTGCCGACTATGAATTGACTAGCTACATCAATGGTAACCTGCCCTGCCCACCTCCTTCCACTATAACCAGAACAACATCAACACCGAACCCGAGGTATTCGCTTTGGGTTCGTCAGGACAAGCTCCTCCTCTCGACAATCATTGGATCGCTCACGCCATCGCTAATCCCTTTCATTGCCACAACTAAAATGTCTAAGGCCGCGTGGGATATCCTGGCCAACACGTATGGGCGCCCCTCTCGTGGTAGGATCTTGGCGCTCAAAAATTGGTTACAAAACCCGGTCAAGGGTAATCAAACCATCACACAATTCTTACATGACATCAAGGGCACGGTGGATGAACTCGCTTTACTAGGATCCACTATGGATTTGGAGGATATTGTTCTCAAAGTCCTCAATGGCCTCGACGATCAATATCATGAGTTATCAAACGCCATTCAAGCTCGCGAAACGCCGGTGTCGTTCGACGAACTTCATGAAAAGCTTTTAAATTTCGAGGCCCAACTGCTCACTCGTCCCGCTGCGGTTAGTCCTCAGCCGCTCACTGCATTTGCCGTTGGCCGCTCCCCGACGTCTGGCAACTTTGGTCGTGGCGGCCATAATTTCTCACGTGGCCGGGGAAAGGATTTTGGAGGTCGCCAATCCAACGCTCAAATATTTCAAGCAGACAATAGTTCATCCAACCCTAACCCTCGCCCGTACAAAAGACGGTGTCAACTCTGCGAGGAGCCAGGACACTCGGCTAAAAGGTGCCCCAACTTCAACTCCCAACCGTTTGCTGCACATGGAGTTTCAAATCAGCCCACAGCCCGCCCAACCACAGCTCCATCGTTTGCCCACACCGCTGCTCACCCACTGGCCTCCGCTTCTGAGGATTGGATTCTTGACTCCGGCGCATCACATCACATCACTACTGACCTCGAAAATCTCTCACTTCATTCGCCATATGAGGTTCAGGATGATGTCATCATTGGTAACGGTTCGGGTTTACGTATTACTCATGTTGGCACGTTACGTACTACGTCGCCTTTTAATTTTGAGAATACTCTTTGTGTTCCGTCGACGAGTAAAACACTTATATTTGTTGCTCAATTGTGTCGTAATAATAATATTGATATTTTTTTTCATGGGTCTGGATTTTAGGTGAAGGATCGTCGCACGGGGGCCATCATCCTCAGCGGCCTCAGTAAAGATGGGATATACCACTGGCCTCACACCTCGGGATATACACCTTCTGCCCTCACGGCATCATCTAAAGTGTTTTTCCTATGGCATCTATGCCTTGGTCACCCATCATCTCATGTGTTACGTCACTTAGCTACCTCTTATAAGTTGTTTTCTATATCTTTTTCAACCGACACTTGTATTTCGTGCAAGGTGAATAAAATCCATAAACTACCATTTAAAGATTCTAGTTTTTCGTCTACTTCTCCATTGGAGTTAATTTTTTCCGATGTCTTGACATCTCCTATCTTGTCGAATGATGGTTTTAAATATTATGTTATCTTTGTTGATCACTTCACTAAGTATGTTTGGTTTTATCCTTTACGTCGCAAGTCGGACGTATTGATGACATTCACTCAGTTTAAAGCCTTAGTTGAAAATTATTTTGCGCCTTCAATTACCTCGTTTTACTAGGACAATGGAGGTGAGTTTCTTGCCCTTCGTCCTATTTTTGCTGCTAGTGGCATCACACACCTCACCTCTCCTCCTCATACTCCTGAGCACAATGGGTATGCCGAACGACGACATCGACATATAGTTGAAATTGGTTTAACTCTTCTTCATCAAGCCTCTATACCGCTCACCTTTTGGCCATATGGTTTTACTACGGCCGTTTATCTTATAAATCGTATGCCTAAGCCTAACCTCTCCATGCTCTCTTCATTTGAGCGTCTATTTGGTCGTCCACCTAATCTTGCCAAACTCCGCGTCTTTGGCTGTCAATGTTTCCCCTGGCTCCGCCCTTACTCTAATCACAAGCTCGATAATCGGTCTCGACCTTGTGTTTTTCTTGGTTACTCGCAAACTCAAAGTGCCTACCTATGTTATGATCCATCCTCATCTAACGTGTTTATATCCCGTCATGTTGAGTTCGATGAGTCTGCCTTCCCTTTTTTGAGTATTCTGCATAAATCTGATGATCATTCCTCGTCTGCTTAACCTTCCGATCGGATCACTACAGAATTCCGGTCGGACAAAACCTACTGCCCTCCCGTCCGATCGGATAACAGGTCCTTCCGACCGGATGAAACCTTCTGTTCCTCCGTCCGATCGGATAACACGCCACTCCGATCGGACTCTGCTCAGCATCTACCCCTTCCGGTGCTTGTGGTTTCCCCATATCCTGTGGCCGCACCCCCGGACGACGTCCCTTCACTGACTGCTGCGTCACATGCTTCACCGCCTCACTCACCGTCTATAACTGAGAATCCACCTCCGCCCCTGGTGGTCCCTCATCCAATGCGCACTCGGTCAAAAAATCAGATTCACAAACCCAATACTCGGTATGCTCTTGAAGCTTCTGTTTCCTTATCTAATGTTGAGCCCTCTAATATCACTCAGGMTCTCAAAGATCCACGTTGGAGATCAGCCATGACGGCCGAATTTGATGCACTCTTACGTAATAATACTTGGGATCTTGTGCCGCCTGATTCATCACTTAATGTAGTTGGTTGTAAGTGGGTGTTTCGTGTAAAATATAACCCGGATGGATCTCTGGACCATTTTAAAGCTCGACCTGTGGCTAAGGGTTTTCACCAAAGGCCTGGTGTTGACTTCTTTGATACATTTAGCCCAGTTGTTAAACTGATTACCGTTCGCCTTGTTCTCAGTGTTGCCTTATCTCGAGGATGGTCACTTCGTCAACTCGATGTCAATAATGCTTTTCTTCAGGGTCTTCTAGAGGAATATGTTTACATGACACAACCACCCGGTTTTGTTGATGTCAAGTACCCAGGTTATGGGTGCAAGCTTAATCGTGCCATATATGGTCTCAAGCAGGCACCTCGTGCCTGGTATGTAGAACTTAAACGGTTCTTAGTTGACTTGGGCTTCGTCAACTCGCGGTCGGATACGTCTCTATTTATTTTTCGTCACTCGGGTATTACAGCCTACTTTCTTGTCTACGTGGATGATTTGATTCTCACGGGCAGCGACTCAGTCTTTCTCAATCGTGTTGTCGATGCACTTGCCACTCATTTTTCGATTAAAGACTTGGGCGCTCTCTCCTATTTTCTTGGCATTGAAGTCTTGTCTGACTCCCACGGCTGTATTTGATCTCAACACAAGTATATCACTGATCTTCTAGCTCGACATGGTATGCTTGATGCGAAATCGGTTCCTACACCGCTTGCACCAACCACACGCCTTCGATTGGCCGACGGCTCTGGATTAGTCGACTCTACACGGTATCGGAAAGTTGTTGGCGCTTTACAGTACCTTCTAATTACTCGTCCAGATATTGCGTTTGCGGTCAATAAACTCTCACAATTCATGCACTCTCCTACTATTATCCATTGGGGAGCAGTGAAACGACTCCTTCGGTACCTGAATGGTACTCATCATGTTGGGCTTCGTCTTCGTCCTCACCAATCGTTTGATCTTCATTACTTCTCTGATGCTGACTGGGGAGGGGATAGCGATGATCGCTCATTTACTGGTGCCTATGTTGTCTTTCTGGGTCCTAATCCTATCTCTTGGAGCTCCAAGAAACAACGCTTGATTGCTTGGTTCTCGACAGAAGCCGAATATTTGGCCATTGCGGCGGCTTCTGTTGAAGTTCAATGGCTTCGGTCGCTTCTAAGTGAGTTACATGTGGAGTTACCTTCTACTCCAGTGGTGTACAGTGACAATCTCGGGGCCACTTACGTATGTGCTAATCCAGTGTTTCACTCACGTATGAAACACATAGCTATAGATTTTCACTTTGTTCGTGACCTGGTTCAGTCTTCTCAGCTGCGAGTTTCTCATATCTCTTTATCTGATCAGCTAGCAGATGCACTAACCAAGCCACTGCCATCTCCTCGTCTTCGTCTACTCATGTCCAAGATTGGTGTTTCTATCGGCACACGATCTTGAGGGGGCCTATTAGGAGATATTATTTGATATTATATTATTTGATATTATACTATTTGATTCTTATATTAATTATTTTATTATCTTTAGTGTATTCTATATTATATTATTTGATTCTTGTATTTATTGTACCTTGTATAAATACCTCTTTCGTAATGACAATGTTATCAATTCATTCTATCATTTGATTCTTACAATGTGGTCCAAAACCTGTAGACAGAGATGGGACCTACAGGGTGCTGATGTGGGACACCGTGTCCTCAATTATTGTTCACTTTGTCGCTCAAACTTTTCAAGTTACTATGTAGTAGTGTCCCGCCAAAATTTCTGCATCCGATTTGTAGCAATAGCCAATAACTATAAATTAAAGAATACATTAGCAAGCCATATGAGACAAGTATAACTAATTTGGAAAATATTAGTCTAAGCAAAAATGTATTCAATATCAAACGTGGACAAAGTTTAGGATTTACGAGGTTGTATTTGTGCAAATCTACTGCATAACAAAAATGCGCAAGAATTAAGGTGACGTATCAATGTGTTTCCAATATACTTTTTTTCGATTTTCAGTTATTTTGAAAATTAAAATTATATTTGTTTATAATTTTTCGTTGAAATCTTCATTTTTAAATCAAAAAATGTAAATATATTAATCACATTATCTTTTAAAATGTGAAATTCACGATTACCATCAAAATCTACTTAAAGTATTATTATTTTAAAACTATTTCTCTTAATAGGATCATACATCTACAATCTTATAACTACTTCATCCACAACAAAAAAACAGTATTTTACGAAGGAAAAATCCCTCGGTAATAAGCTAAAATCCCTCGGTAATCAATTTACCGAGGGAAAAATTCTCTCGGTAAAGCCCTCCTTGGTAAAAATCTTCGAGGGCAAATTTCCCTTGGAAAAATTAATCTAGGGGATTACCGAAAGTTCCTCCCCTAGGTAAATCCCCCCGTGCTCGATAATATATGCCCTCGGAAAAATCGAGGGAAAAGTCCCATCGGTTTTATGGAAAATATTTAAAAAGATGATATTTTTAGAAATGAGGGAATTCCCGAGGGATTCTTGTCCTCAAATTTTTCGAGGGGATTTTCCCTTGGTTTTTTTAATATTAAATATTAATTTTAATTCTTGTTTATTTATTAAAATAACCCCAGATTTTTTTAAAGAAAAATCATTAATGAACGGACAAATAAATAAATCAATTATTATAAAAATTATTGGAAATTTACAATTATTACATTTGTTCGATAAAAGTGTATAGTAACAAAGTTTATAAAAATATAATACTTTCATATGACGGTGGAGGCTGCGGTGGGGTGTACTGCTGGAAAGGAGCATATAGCTCGACCATCTAGGCGTTCATCTACTCCTAAAATCAGTATTCTAAAAATCGCTAGGCGCCAGGCCAGTGTAGGGCGCCTAGGCGGGGCCTAAAATTTGAGAATAAATACCCAAATTTACAACATTACATCCAACCATTTAATAGTTGAACATACTATCTACTACACAATAAAATCTATGACAATCTAAAACTAAAAGTAATGATCACAAATTACAATTCACAAGTTTAATACTATTGTTCAATTCAAAGTTCAAAACAACATATATCCATAAGTTCATTAGTTAAATAACAATACCATAGCATACATTACAAAATCAAAATAATCAAAAAATAGGCCAGCAACGTCGTTTTGGGCCAGAAAAATTTAAAAAGAAAAAAACAAAAAAAAAATACTGGCCTGGCGCCTGGGACGCTCGACGATTTTCTTAGCCGATTTTCGAAAATCGTAGGCGCGGTAGTGGCGCCTAGCGCGATTTTTAGAACATAGCCAAAAATACCTCCTGCTGCTGGCGCTACTCCTCACGTAGTCGCTCAAACTCGTTGTATCGCTGCTCCATCGCCTCCTAAGCTCGTCGCATGGCCTCTAACTCCTCCCTCTGCACCTGGAGCTGCGCCTCGAGCTGTCTCGTCCTATCATGCTGGGAGGAGGAGGAGAAAGAAAAGTTGTGTCTGAAAAAACCCTTCGCAGCAGCCACCATCTTCCCGAACGAGCCGATGCCATAGTACCGACCCTTGCTCGACCCGACAACGTCGAAAAAACCTCGGTCAGGGTCAACCTCGTTATCCATATTCTGGGAAGACACACGTACCTCCTCCAGATGTCGCTCGTACTTCTCCTGAAATACAACTCGCATATAAATTCTACATTAAAACCAACAAAAAATTTAAAAATAAGAAAGAGAGTCACATTAGTAGTACTAGATCTCGCATCGATCCACGTGCCATCGTCCTTCCTCTGCGTATGTACAAAAACCTGGTACGTATTGGTCGGCACACCCATCTCCCGCTCCTCTATCCAAATAATATTTTCAAATAATTAACATTATAAATGAACAAACAAATAATATATTATAATCTAAAATTACCTACTATATCCTGAGCATAATCGACCGCAGATCTAGACCCCCCTATGCTTCGACATCCCAGTACCCGGACCAGCAGACTCGCTCCTCCAGTTCAGGCTGCACTGCTCGGATTTTTTCTTGTTCTCGGTCTTATTCCACTCAACCTTCCAAGCCCTAGTTGAAATGCATGATATATAATATGATATAAATTATATGTAATAAGTAAAAATTCTAATTTAATAAGAAAACATATAACAAAATCATTTACCTCCAGACCTCCTCGGTAACGCATCTCGGTAGCTGACCACCATGAGAATCATGATACTGATTATACTCGTTCAACTGTTTTCCATACTTGTCCGACATCATTACATTAAATGTTGTCTCTATCTGCTGTACAGTATACTCGTCCGTGTCCCAATAACAAATATCCTACAAAATAAAACAATAATTACAATTCAATTGATACATGATTCTCAAGTTACACTAAAGATTAATAAATTTGGACATAAAATAATAATTACCTGAAACATGTCCCACCATAATTGACGAGTCTCATCAGGGACTGCCTTATAGCACCACCCGGCGGGATGGAGATCCTTCTCCATAATCTCTCGAATTATGGTGGTCAGCTTGGTCTGCCTGCTATGTACCCTGTAATTGTGCTTGTGGTTACAAATATAATTTAATAATAACGATGATTAAAATTTTAAAATTATTAATTTACTTACTTCTTCCCCACGATATAAATAAGGACTTCCTCCCTCCGTGGTGGGACCAACTGCCATCGTGATGTACCCGCATCAGACGGTGTCAGTGTGGTGGTATCTGCAGTCGTCGCTGAATGATCATACCACGTAATCGTCATCAAAATCAAGTAAATGACTAGCCGACACCATATCCGATCGACCTAGGCTGTTGGATCCATGACCTCTCGGCATCTGATAAAATTATCAGATAATACGAGCATTTTACAAAATACCAGTATATATTATATATCAAATGTCTTAATAAATGCAAACATAAAATAAATTAGTTACAAAAAGTGTGTTTTGCAATATGAATAATTACATATATTTCAACCAAACTAATCATCTGATCCGACACTTTCACTATTAAAGTTATCACCAAACTCATTTTTGTCAGTGTCTTGATCTGTATATTGATCGGTGAATAACTCTTCTTCTGCATCATCATCTGCCTTGTCACCAAGTTCATCCATGCCATTATCATTTGGGTCGTGCAACTGGAAATGGACATCGTCTAGTTGAATTGGATTGCGTGTATCTACAGCTTCCTCTTGAAATGATTGCTCTGGTAGAGGTTCAATAAACTCAATATTTGATCTTGCCTTTATTTTATACGTTGCCCACCAGTCCAACTTGTATCGTTTCAAATTTGGGTACGCACAATAATATACTTGTACAAATTGGGAAGCAAGTACGAAAGGTTATAATGTGGATGAACTTTTGTGCCTGTAGGAGTTGGATCAAACCATTCGCACTTGAACAATAGCGTGTTTTTCTCCATTCGGCCGGTGTATTCGAGCTGCACAATTTATATGAGGCGACCATAATAATCATACTATGTTACCCCATAGTTTGACCCTTTAATGCATACTCTAATACTCGATGTTGTTTTGTTAGATCCGTACTACATTGTGTGAAATCTATAACCATTTACCTTACATCCGGTATACATTTTCACACATCTTGATGGACCCTCAGTTAGGCTCATAATGTTCACGTCGATCAGATTGTTCAAACGATCTCTAGCCTATGACATTGAAGAATTATTTTTTAATAAGGAGTATATTAGATAAATTCATTCGATAATTATATGATATGCATCTCGGTATCGAACATCTTGCATAATGTTTGAACCAATTGACAAATTCATTTTCCAATTTTTTGTTGAGCCTGTCATCGATAATGTTTGGTTGGAGACGTTGAATGCTCTTCGTGTAAATACTACATCATTCGTTAGACAATTGAGTAAAAAAATTTAGTACATATATATACATTTACAGTATAAATGGAAAAAAATATTCGTACCTAACATACTATTGGACCTCATCACAATTTAGCAACACGTATATCCTTGCGGCGTTGTATTCTGGTTCGGTTAGGAATCTTCTTCCCTTTGTACCAAATGTCTCCCAATATTTCTCAAACACCGAGGGAGTTTCATAAGCATCATCCACACCATTCTGACCATCGTCATTTTTAGAAAAATTTGTTCTTTTAGTTGAAAAGTGATCTTCAAAATAGTACGAACTAAAAGTTGATGCCTCATCGACCATATATGCGTTTGCTATCGACCCTTCAACACTCGCCTTATTTTTCACGCTGTTCTTTAGTCTGCGAAGATACCTCTCGAACGGCTACATCCATCTATACTGCACTGGTCCAACAATTCTCACTTCATACGCAAGATGAACGGGCAGATGCTCCATCGAGTCAAAAAAACTTGGAGGGAATATCAGTTCCAGTTGACACAATATAAACGGAATGTCACGTTCTAGACGAATCATATCTTCGGTGCGAATGACTGTTGACGTGAGATCCTTGAAAAACAGGCTCAATTCGGTCAAAGCCTTTCACTCACTTGGAGGAAGCAGTTCACGAAAGGCTATTGGTATCAACCTTTGCATGAATACATGACAATCATGAATCTTCATCCCTATCAAATGCGATTCCTTCTTGTCGAAGCAACGCCCCAAATTTGATGCGTACCCATCTAGAAACCGAAAGGGTTTGACCCAATCGCAAATCGTAGCTTTCGACGACTTATCAAGTGTGTAACAGGCTTTAGGACACTTTTCCAACCCGTCTCGCGCCAGCTCTGAACGATTACATACTCATTCAAATCTTTCCTTGATTTATACGTGTCCTTGGTCTTCCCTTTGACATTCATCACCGTGTTGAAAATATTGTCAAACACATTTTTCTCGAGGTGCATAACATCTAAATTGTGGTGGATTAGATTTGTCCTCCAATATGGCAAATCCCAAAAGATGCTTCGTTTTCTAGATATTTGCTCATTAACGAGTGTTGCATCAAGTTCAGTGACTTTCAGAAGCTCCAATCTTTCTATCTCTGCCAAAACTCTTGTCCCTGAGCGGACTATCGATGGTGGAGTCTCGACAGATCTTCTTTTTCAAAAGCATCGTTTATCCTTTCGAAAACAATTATCGCATTCAAGGAATTTCCAATGATTGTCGAACCACAATTGCTTCCCGCTGCACTTAACATAGAATACGCAGAAAAATCGCCAATTGTCCACATAAGGGCTGCTCGCAATTAAATTTTTTGTTTCTTAGATATATCGTACGAGGGAACTCCAACCGTCCACAATTAATTTAATTCGACGATTAGAGGTTGCATAAACACATCAAGTTTGTCCTTTGGATTCTTTGGCCCTGGTACAACAACGCTGAGGAACATGGACTGCTCTTATATGAACATCCATAGGGGCAAGTTGTAGGGTGTAACTATGACGGGTCACGGTGAATATTGTGCACCAAAACTTTTAAATGGTTGAAAACCATCTGTACAAAGACCCAATCTCACGTTTCGAGTTTCAGTCGCGAAACCGAATGAGTCTGGTTGAGATGTTTCCAAACTTCTGATTCGGATGGGTGGCGCATAACATTATCTTCAACCACGTGTTCAGCATGCCACCTCATATCTTTTGTTATAGCATTAGATGCGTACAACCTCTGCATACGAGGAGTTAATGGAAAATAGTACATCTTCTTATATGCGACGCGAGCCTTATGTCATTTTGTCTTACCCTGACAAACGGGTTTAAACCAAGGTTCATTTCAAAATTTGCATGTTGTCAAATTAGAATCGTCTCTCCAGTAGACTATACAATTATTCTTGCAGTAGTCTATCTTCTCGACTGGTAAACCCATACCCCTTAACAACTTCTTACCGTTGTAGAAGTTATCGGGTACGAGATTATCTTTCAGTAAAATCTCCTTGATTAATCCACTCAATTGATCGTAACACTTTTGAGACATGTGATTCTTTGACTTCAAATTCATGAGACGGGAAACTAATGACAACTGAGTATGTCCTTCGCACCCCGAATACAATGGCTGATTTCCAGCTTTCAACATGTCGTAAAATTTTTGAGCCTCAGGGTTTGGCGACTCTTCCATATCGGCAACCACGTCAATTGGTACCAGCTGCATCTTGAACCATATTAATGTACGCATTTGATGATTATTCATAAGAGATGTAAGAGGGTCCTCCAGCATGAAAATCGTGATGGCGTCAAGAAGTGGCGGGCCGGCTTTCCCCGTGGTAAATTCATCTATAGTAATTCAGCTCGAACCCGTGTCTAACCAAGTGGTACTTAATCTCATCGATGTCGAGAAACCTATTATTCCTTATTCATACATCTATTGTGATTACAAGGATATTTCAGCCTCTGTCCGTCCTTATAAGCGGATTGTACTTGAGAAAATTCAATAAAGCTCTCGACTCCATCCACGAATTGTGAGGATAAAAAGCCGCTGCTGATTCGTTTGTACATCCAACTACGATCGAAAATCATCCTAACATTATACGATTGTTATATTGATTTATCAAAAATTGGGCAGCATTAGGGCTGCTAGAAAATGACTGAATTTTTGGTAAGGGCCCTATCTCATTCGAAAATGTGATTTTCTAGTAATACACCGTCTTAGTAAATGAATTTTTGTTGACTAATAATTTCGGCAGCATCTCCCTTTAGTTCTTTAAGTACACATATATTGCAATGCACCCGAAAACAAAAGAGAGACACTGAACCAAAAATTTTTGTAATCTACAAAAACACACACACACAAAACATATAGATAAGATAAGCCATATTACAATCACGCTCTCAAACTATTCAAATAAGTGGGCAATTCGGGATTTAGTATTGAATTCTCTATTCGATACTAAACCCCAAACGAGTCTAAAGTATATTGTTTGAGTGTAGATAGAAAGATTATATTTTGGATCTAAATTATTTGAAATCCCGTTATTGGAGGGACAAAACCTCCCCGTCCGGCACCGTAAACCACGTCATCATAGACATGTACATCAATTAATATATCACATCATGTAAACAATATCTACAAAATAACATATATGTTAAACAAAATATGCATGTACCGATCACCATGGTATTTCAACCCATCAACACGAACACTTTAAAATATTTTAAAACCACCATCACTTTTTAAAATAATTTTGAAAACCGTTATTGGAGGGACGAAACCTCCCGGCCGGCGCCGTACACCATGTCATCACCGACATTTTCTCAAACCAATCACAACATCACTCAATGACAATTGAACCATAACAATAAACCATAACATACATTAAATTAACATAACCGATCACCACGACATTTAAAACCCACCATCGCATACACTTTAAAAGATAATTGCATAATTGAACTCTTAATGAACACTAAAGAACCATAATTATATAATTATTGCCTATTTGAACTAACTATATAATTATTCTTAAATTGAATCCTAATTACCAAATTATTCCTAAACAGAACCCTAATTATATAATATTCATAAGTTGAACTCTAGTTATATAATTATTCCTAAATTGAACCCTAATTCTACAATTATTTCTAAATTGAACTATAATTATGTAATTATTCCTAAATTGAACCCTAATTATGTAATTATTCCTGAATTGAACCGTCATTATATATTTATTCCTAAGTTGAACCATAATTATATAATTATTCTTAAAATAGACCCTAATTATATACTTATTCCTAAATTGAACCCTAGATATGCAATTATTCCTACATTGAACCCTAATTATATAATTATTCTTAAATTGAACACTAATTATATAACTATTCATAAATTATATCCTAATTATATAATTATTCCTAATTTGAACCCTAATTATGCAATTATTCCTAAATTGAACCTAATTATATAATTATTCATATATTGAATCCTAATTACGCAATTATTCCTAAATTCAACCTTAATTATATAATTATTCATAAATTCAACCCTAATTATACAATTATTTCTAAATTGAACTTTAATTATATAATTACTACCCTAATTATATAATTATTCTTAAATTCAACTCTAAAAATAATTCTAAAACTAACCCTAATTATAAATTAAACCCTAAATTAATCCTAAAATTAACCCTACAAATAATCTTAAAACTAACCCTATTATAAATTAAACTCTAAATTAACCCTACAAATAATCCTAAAACTAACCTAATTATAAATTAAACCCTAAAACTAAATATAAAATAAACCATAAAATATAAATTACAACAAAAAAAGGGGGTTCCGAGGAGGTACCTTGGCTGGCGGTGGTAGGTTGCTGCGGTGGCGGCATTGTGCGATGAGCGGCGGCTGTGGAGGCGGCAAGCGGCGGTTGTGGAGGGCGAGTGGCGAGCGGCGTTGAGCGGTGAGCAGCGACCGGCGGCAAACGGAAAACGTGTGGCTAAGGCGGCGAACGATTTTTTCTAGATCTGCTTTTTTTTTCTTTCCTTCGACTGTGCAGAGAGCAACGGGCTGTCCCTGCTGCTTTTTTAAACGGAACCGAGGGAAATATTGCCCTCAGAAAAGCCTTCGGAAATACCGAAGGCAGTCTTGTCCCCTCGATTTTACCGAGGGGAAACTAAGCCCCTCGATTAATTTTTAAATTTTTTTAGTTTTTTTATTTATTTTAAAAACCGAGAGGACTAATTGCTCTCGGTTTTTTTCGAAGAGATCTTCTTCCAAATTTGAAAAAAATTAAAAAATAGAAAATGCATATTTAATGATCGATACCCGATTCTCGTGGTTGCATGGCACCGAAACGCACCCCTTGCCACCCCGTTCGTAAAATGATAGGATATATTTTTTTAGTTTTTTATGAATTTTCTATTTTTTTTCCTCGATTTATTATTTAAATTGAAAAAAAATAGAAAATGCGTATTTAGCGATCGACACCCGATCCTCGTGGTTCCATGGCACCAAAACGCACCCCTTGCCACCCCGTTCATAAAATGATAGGATTTATTTTTATTTTTTAAGTTTTTTCTATTTTTTTTATTTATTATTTAAAATCGAAAAAAATAGAAAATTTTTATTGACACCCGATCCTCGTGGTTCAATGACACTGAGACGCACCCCTTGCCGCCTTCACAAAATCACGACGTTTTGTCGCTTTGCGTTTCCAACCGAACAAGTTGATCGATCGATCGAATCTTGGTTGTTGGTCGAATTACACGACACGTATGAATACGCACATGCTCGTTGATATTTTTCAATCGAAGTCAGGTCAAAACCACCCCACGTGTCTAAAGTGATAGGATTTGTTTCATTTTTACAAATTTTATATTTTTTTCAAATTTTTAGTTAATAAAAAAAACCGAGTGGACAAATTTGCCCTCGGTTTTTCCGAAAGGATTTTCTTCCCCTCGGCTTTTTCGTTATTTATTTATTTTTAATTTTTTTAATTCTCAAAAAAACCTAGGGGACAAAGTTGTCCTCGGTTATTCCAAGGGAATTTTCTTCCCCTCGATTTCTTTTTAATTTTTTTTAATTCTCAAAAAAGTTGAGGGGACAAAATTGCCCTCGATCTTTCCGAGGGGATTTTCTTCACCTCGATTTTTTTCCGAAGGGATATTCCATCAGTAATGATACCTTTGGAAAGCCTTCATTATTGCCTTCGATAATTATGGCGGCAAACATTAGCCCCGTATTTTCGAGGGATTTACGAAGGGGAATATTTTCCTCGAAAAAACCCGAGAGAAATTTAATCCCCTCAGTAATTCTTTCAGAAAAACCGAGGGGAATATTACCCTCGATTTTCCCTCAGTATTTCACTGTTTTTTGTAGTGACCCGTCTTGTTCTATCTATCACAATTTACAAAATTTAATGTCACATTTACATTTTAAAAAGAGAATCATTGTTACTTTTTTCCCCAATAAGATTAAATGTTATTTTAGTACTTTTACTCATACCTTTATTATTTCACACTTTTAATTATTTTAGATAAAAATATATTATGGTCATTTGATACCTATAATTATACCAATCAACTTTCTTAATTTTCGTAATTGATCAATTGCAACAGATAAAATGAGACGGGAAAAAGTATTATAATATACATTCCAATAAAAATATTAAAAATGGACTCTATCACCGACAACTTTCAAAGTATAATATACCTAAATATATTTTAAAAATCACTTATTAAAAGTTAACCTCAATTTTCAAATAAAAATTAATAAACTCTCCACAGTCACTTTTTTCCAAAAATAAAAGTTTACGCTACAAAAGGACCAACTTACGCCACCTATAAGTACCAAAATCGATCGAAATTAAGCCATCGGGTGAAATTAAGGGAAAATGACAAGAGGTACCAACACTTAAAGAAAAAAGCTTTACATTTGGTTAAATTTATTTCCATTCAAAATGTTTTTTCTTATTATTTACGAAGTCAGTTTATTTCTCTCCCAATATTGCGTGATTATATTTTTTTCTTAACTAGCGTTTAATGATATCATATTTGTGTTTCTCTCTTCCCATATTTCCAAAATCACATCAGAGACTCGAAAATACCCCGAATCAACAATTAAAATTTCTCAAATTATCTTTCAAGTTGACAACGGCTACCAGAGTGAAGACGAATCCACAGGCCCGTTGTCGGATGATCTGAGAAAGAATATTTTCAGATACAATAAAAAAAATGTGAAAACAAATGTTCTCTTTTGGGTCTTTGTTGATTTACGGTATTTTCTACAAATTCTTGGATTTATTATGTGTTATCACTATTGTTTTTGGCAAAAAACCTATTGTGGAATTTATTTTATTTTTGAACTTGCTGCTAGAATAATTACAATAATTTGAGTAGGGCTGTAAATGAAATCACTAAAATTGGAAAATAAAACAAAGAAAATTAATAAGTCGAGTCGAGAAGATCTCTTTCCGCAAAACGAATTTGCCCCGGTAGTGCCCTTCGGTTTTGGCAAATCGTTCCCAAAGATAAAATGACTTCGTCCCTGATATTAAAGCACCGTAAGTATCAGGGCTCCGGCGAACTGAAAAAATCTGGACTGAGCTACGTAAAACTAGAAAGCAGAAATCGAAATATGATAATGCAATATGCTCGGAGTTCTCTGTTTATCTCAGGTGATTTCTTGCGTATTCGAAAGTGAAATGGGAATGCAGGAGCCTCACCCTTTTATAGGGGATCAAACAGGGAAGGTAACAGCCTGAAATTAATGTCATTAAGACATTAAAAAATGTCTGGCACCTGACAGCATGAACCTGGACAGGTTCAGCGTGCAGATGCATTGCATTTGAATTCGTACGTTATGGTAATGTCTAAACGGTCAGGAGTTGTTTGAATTCTCAGGCGTTTGAGAAAGACCAGGGGTCAAACCGCACGTGGCTAAAAAGTAAGCCAGGGTTGAAACAGAACCCGAACCTCACACGGACCACCTCAATCGGACCAGCCAATTCGGACCAATTGCCCAAGACCGAGGTCCGGGCTCGGATCCGCTAGGCTCCGCCGAAGGCGGACTGGCGAACCCAAGTCCAAGAGCCCGCGTGAGCTTCATTTACACAAAGCCCACAATACCCGCTGGCCCACTTGATGTCCACTTATTAAAAGTTAAACACTTTTAAACTCCCTTCCACATTGAATATTATTCAATGTGGGATAAACATTAGGATTGTTGAAAAAACTGGATTAATTCTAATTTAATGATACAACGTAAATTCGTGTTAACGAATTATATAAGATTAATCTACATGTTGTGTAGATAATTATAACTTTTTGAATTTCTCAAATCCATTTATTGGTGAGTGAGAAACGGTGTTTGGAAGTTGAATGGGTGCTTTTATACTTTAATGTTTATCCCACATTGAATAATATTCAATGTGGAAGGGAGTTTAAAAGTGTTTAACTTTTAATAAGTGGACATCAAGTGGCCAGAGAGTATTGTGGGCTTTGTGTAAACGAAGCTCACGCGGGCTCTTGGACTTGGATCCGCTCGGCTCCGCCATCGGCGGGCGGACTGGCGAACCCAAGTCCAAGAGCCCGCGTGAGCTTCGTTTACACAAAGCCCACAATACCCACTGGCCCACTTGATGTCCACTTATTAAAAGTTAAACACTTTTAAACTCCCTTCCACATTGAATATTATTCAATGTGGGATAAACATTAAAGCATAAAAGCACCCATTCAACTTCAAACACCATTTCTCACTCACCAATAAATGGATTTGAGAAATTCAAAAAGTTATAATTATCTACACGACATGTAGATTAATCTTATATAATTCGTTAACACGAATTTACGATGTACCATTAAATTAGAATTAATCCAATTTTTCAACAATCCCCCACATGAGTGAGAAACTCCAAAACGAAATGCATGAATGCAAATACATAGCTCAGTCCTTAAGAGACAATAGAGAATAGGGATAGGTGGCTTGTGGCCTTGAACCCTCCTTAGTTAATACTACCGAGCATACCGGCGGATTAGTGAACATAATTCTTGAACTATTCCCCTTTGTGTATACTAGACAATAGTACCAACCCACTAAGGTCTCAAAATTCTTCCGTTCTCACGTTTGTGTCCGTTTCTAGCCATGGACAACTTCTTTGGATTCATAAGCTTCAGTAGAAGCGGCCCTCACTTCTCGCTTACATAGGTGATTCTTCAAATCAGCATTCTGTCATACTCAAGTCAAAGACCTGCACAAGAATCATTAAAAATCAGAGATTTAACCTCACCACGTGACAGATTATAAACTCTACTTTTGCGTTAAGAAATAGGATCGTAGAGTTTTACTTACCCAGACTTTTGCAGTTTAGTTTTCCCATTGAACCAAGTTTGTGGGATGTCCACTCATCACAGTTGGGTATCCACTACAATCATCTTTAAGATGTGGATTTCACTCCCATTCCTTCAAGAAACTTATACATCTGATCTCGAGCTATATTCTTTGTGAATGGATCCGCTAGATTATCTATTGACCTTACGTAGTCAACTGAGATAATCCCACTCGATAGCAGATGTCTTACGGTATTATGTCTCCGACGAATATGTCGAGACTTGTCGTTATACAAACCACTTCTTGCCCTTCCAATAACAGCTTGACTATCGCAGTGAAGCATGACCGGCGGCACGGGTTTCTCCTAACATGGAATATCTTCTAAAAATTTACGAAGCCATTCAGCTTCTTCACCTGCTTTGTCCAAAGCGATAAACTCAGATTCCATGGTGGATCGGGTTATACATGTCTATTTAGTGGATCTCCAAGAAACAGCTCCTCCCCCAATTACAAATACATATCCACTTGTTGAAAAAGAGTCTTTTTTGTCGGATATCCAGTTTGCATCACAGTAACCTTCAAGTACCCTGGGGTGTCTATCATAATGTAGCAGTTCAGAGTATACTTTAAGTATTTCAAAACTCTCACAAGCGCTTTCCAGTGTTCTCCACTTGGGTTGCTTGTATATCGACTCAGTTTGTTTACCGAGCAAGATAGATCAGGTCTTGTACAGTTGGAGATATACATCAAACATCCGATGATACAAGCATAGTCATTCTGAGCAACAGGGTCACCTCTTTTCTTACTTAGGTGAACGTCGAGTTCCATATGTGTCTTAGATGGAAGACTATCGTGTGCATTGAATTTCTTGATCACTCTCTCAAGGTAATGAGATTGTGATAAGACAGTTCCATCTGAAGTTCTTATGATTCTTATGCCAAGAATAGTGTCAGCAACTCCCAAATCCTTCATGTCAAAATTTCTTTTAAGCATGAGTTTCGTCTCGTTAATCACTTGTAGGTTGCTACCCATGATTAGCATATCATCTACATAAAGACATACTATAACAAATCTGTCATTAGTATTCTTAATGTAGACACACTTGTCGCACTCGTTTATCTTGAAACCATTTGACATCATCACTTCGTCAAATTTCAATGCCATTGTAAAGGTGCTTGTTTCAAACCATATAATGACTTAACCAGTTTGCACACCTTTCTTTCTTGTCCAGGTTTAACAAAACCTTCGGGTTGTTCCATGTAAATTTCCTCTTCTAAATCGCCGTTTAGAAAGGCAGTTTTTACATCCATTTGGTGAATCTCTAGATTGTGCAAAGCAGCAATCGCTAGAAGCACCCTGATAGAGGTAATTCTCGTCACAGGAGAGTATGTATCAAAGAAATCATAACCCTCCTTTTGGAGAAATCCTTTCACAACCAAACGAGTTTTATACTTATCGATTGATCCATCGGCTCTAAACTTTCGTTTCAGAATCCATTTACTTCCTAAAGGTTTATAACCTTCAGGTAAATCTGTAAGAATCCACGTATGATTCTGCATGATCGAGTCGATCTCGCTCTGTACAGCTTCCTTTCAAAATGAACTATCAGTCCGTGAGAAAACTTCTTTCAGTGAATTTGGTTCTTCATCCAAGAGAAAAACCACATAATTAGGACCGTTTTGTTATGCCACTTCCGGAGTGCGACTCGAGTGCTCTGTCTAGGAGTTAGAGCTTCAAGTTCTGAACCGGGTCATTTGCGAGACTTAGGTTCAACCCACACAAGTTTGTGACTTGTAGTTCCTTCAGTATTGCCAGTGTTTGAACTGGAAGCAGCTTTATCCTTACAAGGATAGATATCTTCAAAGAATATTGCATTCCTTGACTCAATGGTGGTTCCGACATTCATGTCCGGAACATCTGACCTATGGATTATAAATCGATAGGCGCTACTATTCAGTGCATAACCAATAAAAATACAATCAACCGTTTTGGGTCCGATTGTCACTTGTTTCGGTAGAGACACTTCTACCTTCGCTAAACACCCCCACACTTTGAGGTATTTATAAGAAGGTTTTCTTCCTTTCCACAACTCGTAGGGAGTTTCATCCCTACCTTTAAGTAGAATTTTATTGAGGATATAGTTAGCTGTTAAAACAGCTTCCCCCCACATGTTCTGCGGTAACCCATAACTAATCAACAACGCATTCATCATCTCTTTCAAAGTACGATTCTTGCGTTCTGCAACACCGTTCGATTGAGGTGAGTACGGATCTGTAGTTTGATGAATTATGCCACTTTCGTTGCACAACTCCTCAAATGGAGCTACATATTCCCCTCCTCTATCACTCCGGATAGATTTGATTTTGCAGTTAAGTTGATTTTCGGCTTCATTTTTTAAGTTCTTGAAAGCTTCAATAGCCTCGTCTTTACCTCTCAAAAGATAAAGGTAACAGTATCTTGTGCAATCGTCAATAAAAGTAATAAAATACTTTGTACCACCTCTAGTTTGCACAAACTTTAAATCACATACATCTGTGTGAATTAATTCTAAAGGTGTCGTGCTCCTTTCTACCGATTTAAACGGTAACTTAGTCATTTTTGCTTCTACACAAATTTCACAGTTACTTTTATTAACAAATTCATTTACCTTAAGTAAATTGAGATTTGATAAACGTTTTATTACATTTAGATTAACGTGGCCTAATCTACAATTTCATAAGCTAGAGCACTCATTCAAGTAAGAGGAATCAGAAGCAATTTTATTAATGACTTGTTTTGGGCGTATAGCCATTACACTTAGTTTGAACAAACCATTTGTAAAGTAACCCTTACCTAGTGGTGTCCCAAACTTAGACAATACAAACTTATTAGTCTCAAATACAAGTCTAAAGCCACGACTAACTAGTATTGAACCAGAGACTAAGTTCTTCCGGATGTCCAGAACGTGCACCACCTCATTCAGAGTGATCTCCTTGCCGGAAGTCATTTTGAGGACAACCGTACCAGTACCAGGAACTTCCGAAGAAGCTTGATTTCCCATGTTCAACTTCCTTCCCTCACAAGGAAGGTATTTGGAGAACAAGCTCCGATCAACACACACATGGGCGGTTGCAGCAGTGTCGATGAACCAATTACCACGGTTCTCGATCATGTTAGCTTCTTCAGTGATAACCGCAATGAGGTCATCACTAGTCAGCTCCCTCTCGGCTAGTTGGGCACTCGGTTTGGCCTTCTTCTGCTTAGGCTTGCGACAGTTCTTAGACATGTGTCCAGGATAACCGCAATTGTAACAATTGCCTTCGAACTTCTTAGAAGAGGGAGCTTTAGGCTTTGAGTTGCCAGGACGCGGCCTCTTCTTCGAGTTGTCTCCTCGTTCAAGTAGGTTCACCCGAGGTTCATCCGAACTTTTTGAATTCTTGTACTGAGCTCGAACTTCGGACTCAATTCTTACCTTCCGGATAACGTCTTCAAGTGACATCGCCTTTCGTTTATGCTTGAGGTATGTCTTGAAGTCTTTCCAGCTCGGTGGAAGTTTATCAATCATGGCAGCAGCCGTGAAAGCATCCGAAAGAATCATCCCCTCGGCGTGGACATCATTCACCAGCATTTGGAACTTTTGAACTTGTTCCATAATCGGGCGAGAGTCAACCATCTTGTAGTCCATGAAGTTCGTGACTACAAATTTCCTAGTTCCAGCCTCGTCGGAACTGTATTTTTTCTCAAGTGCCTCCCAAATTTTCTTGGAGGTCTTTACATACGAGTACACATTACTCAGGCTATCTTCTAGGCTATTTAACAGAAAACCTTTACACAGATAGTCCCCATTGTGCCAATTATCGTAGGCAGCGTGAACATGGAAACTATTCTCATCCTTGTCCGGAATAGGTGGTTCGTCTTCCTTCACGAAGTTAGCGAAGCCAAGCATCGTGAGGTAGAAAAGCATCTTTTGTTGCCACCTCTTGAAGCCTTCTCCATTGAATTTTGGAGGCTTCTCTGCCGCCGCGGGCATGATCCGTGAGAGTGCACCGGCGCGTTCATCGTTGGTACAAAAGTCCCCATCGAACCCGTTGAATGGATATTCAAAACAATTGAATCTGTTTGGGGAGCAGTTGCAAACAAACTTGGAACCGAAGTTCCCGTCATCTCAATGGGATGGGCCACAGCCGGAGCTGACATATTTTGGACCGAAGTCCCTATCCCAAAAGGGATCGTTCCAACAGTTGAATTTGTGGATGAGTTCGACTGGGCCATGCGCTTTGTCAGCGTCTCGAGTAAGAAGTCAAGGGTTTCTGGGTTGATAATTAACTCAGGTTGAGTAGTGTTAATGATTGGCGAAGACACGCCAATTGTTGAAGTGATCGTGACTGCAGGGGAGTGGTCGTCGCCGAGGCAGTGGAGGTGATGGCCGGAAAAGTCGAGGTAGTCGGAGTGCTGGAGGTTGACATCTTCCCAGTAGTGATTACAAATTACAGAAATTAGAAATTACAACAGAAATTCGTTTTGCGATTGTTGGAATAATTACAATAATTCGAGGAGGGTTGTAAATGAAATCACTAAAACTGGAAAATAAAACAAAAAAAATTAATAAGTCGAGTCGAGAAGATCTCTTTCCGCAAAACGAATTTGCCCCGTTAGTGCCCTTCGATTTTGGCAAATCGTTCCCAAAGATAAAACGACTTCGTCTCTGATATTACAGCACCGTAAGTATCAGAGGCTACGTAAAACTAGAAAGCAGAAATCGAAATATGATAATGCAATATGCTAGGAGTTCCCAAGTTCCAAGTCAAGTCCCAGGCCCAGAGCCTAGGTCCGCCATCGGCTTCGCCGAAGGCTGGCGAACCCAAGTCCAAGAGGACGCGTGAGCTTCGTTTACACAAAACCCACAATACCCGCTGGCCCACTTGATGTCCACTTATTAAAAGTTAAACACTTTTAAACTCCCTTCCATATTGAATATTATTCAATGTGGGATAAACATTAAAGTATAAAAGCACCATTCAACTTCCAAACACCATTTCTCACTCACCAATAAATGGATTTGAGAAATTCAAAAAGTTATAATTATCTACACGACATGTAGATTAATCTTATATAATTCGTTAACACGAATTTACACTGTACCATTAAATTAAAATTAATCCAAATTTTTCAACACTTGCATGTTCAATGGAGTTTATGAGTCGCTTTTACGCTTATTCTGTGTTTATTTATATGGTCCTGTATTTATAATACTCTTTTATTTGTTCAATGGAGTTTATGAGTCGCTTTTACGCTTATTCTGTGTTTATTTATATGGTCCTGTATTTATAATACTCTTTTATTTGAACTGCTATGGGATTAAGGTCTCAAACTTATTATGTGTTTCATTTTCCATCGAGATATTTATACTAAAAATATTTTCCGTTAATTTTCAGTTACCCAGGATTCCTTATTAAGCTGTACCCCTTTACAATTAACACAAAATTAAAAATTGGGGTACTTTTTGTAATTTGAAACTTATAGTAGAATTAAACATTGTGGTGGTTTTTTGTAATTTTGAAACTCTTTCATTATTCTTATGAAAACTTTCATATTCTGCTTATAGTAGAAAACTCATTTTTCTACTGTGAACATTCTTATAAAAACCTCCAAATTCTGTTTCATTTTTTTTTTTAGAAAAAGAAATTCGGGCCAAAATTCATTAGAGCTAATGGCAACTCAGCAATCTTCTAATAAGTACAATGTAAGCCATCCTTTCAGAATTACAAACCATAATATCAAACTAACCAACCATATTATAATTATTATAAACTACCCCTGAGTAGTTTAAAAAATAGTGATAATGAAAAAACCTACCATATATTTTAATTATTACAAACTACCCCGGCTAGTTCCAAATATAGTTATTATTATTATTATAATGAATAAAGCTACCATATTTCAATATTTAAAATCTTTCATTAGGGATATAAACTTCAACTTTCTACGCTTGAAAATAACAAAGAAAGAAAATAATAGCAATCAACCCAGCATTCTATCACATATTACAAACACCCCCCTCGGATATATATATGTATCTTCTAATAGTAATATCTTTTTACCAAAAAAAATAAACAAAAAGTACACTCATCTTTCACTAGTTACAAACTATCTCTCAGGTCTAATACATCATTCTTTTTAAAATAACTAATAATATTTACAAACAAGTCATCCACCTTTCACATATTACAATATTTCCCCTGAGGAACTTCAAAACTGACAATTGAAAAAAATGCTCTTTCAAAAATTAGATATAAACTTAAACTTTCTACACTTGAAAATATAAAAGAAATAAAATATACGAGATGCTTCAAATTTTTTCTTGTTGTTTATGTAGCCACGTATTTGGAATGATTTTCCAAATAAATTTTATTTCTCCCTCTTCGAAGTCGAAGATGAGTGAGTAGACCAAACAACTTAATGTGATTAAATAACGATTCAATGTTTAGACAAAGAGAAGAGAGTGATTAATTTTATTTTATTAATCGTCACGTTTCTTAAATATCTCGTAGATGCGTCTTTAACCCTGAAATTACGAAAACAGACTAATGAGCCCATAATCTTTTAAGATTGCAAATAGGCCCATATCAAATATAGATTGTTAAGCACGCCACTCTTCAATAGCCGCCAAACACCAACAATCTCTTCTTCATTTTCCCTCCAAAAGCGAAATTACATTCCCTCAAACTGCTTCCTTGAACAAACGAAAGGCATGGCCGCTTGAGCAGGTAATTTATTTCATCATACCAAAGCTATTACAATTTTTAGTTGATTCGTGAGTATTTTAATTGTAGATTCTAGAATTAGTTTCTCTATAACCATTTTCTTCTGGTTAATTTTTGAAGCGGGCGTGGAATGATGTGTAGGGTTTTCAGTTTAGGACATGCCAATTGCTTACCATTCCACCGTTTTTAAGGCTTTGTAAGTTCAATTTTACACAGAATTCGCTACGATTCTTAGTGGGTATTTGTTAAATTTCCATTTCATTGTCGATTTGTCGGTAGATCGAGTTGTTTGACCATGGTAAGTGATGTGCCCACAAGTTGTTTGATAAAATGCCTCAATGCGGACTACTAGTTTTCAATTGAAGTTATTGAAATCGTTCCATGCCCAAATGATTCAATCTGACATTATAGGGTTTCACACTTCCAGAGTGAATAACACATTTTAAAAAAAATAATAAAATTTTAAATAACAAAGGTTTCTATACTGATAGTCAAATACATGATTGTGTCTTTCAGAAATTTTGCATCAGTAACCGTGCGTCAGTCACTAAGTTCTCGTTGCAATCTGGCATACCGGCCCAAGTGCTCATCGAGGCAAATCCACATGGCAAGTAGTGACAAAATTGATTCAAGGGGTGCCTTAATTGTTCTAGAAGGTTTGGATCGTTGTGGAAAGACCTCTCAGTGCGGCCGATTGCACTTGTACCTAGAAGAGTCGGGGCATGCAGTTGAATTATGGAGGTTTCCTGATAGAAATACAGGTGTCGGGCAAATGATTTCGTCCTATCTGGCCAACCAAACAAATTTGGATGATCGTGCGATTCATCTTCTCTTCAGTGCCAATCGTTGGGAGAAAAGGTTGACTTTGACTTTGTTTGTTCATGCATTGGTCTTGACTTCTTTTTTATTATATGTCTGTCCTGTTTAGCAAAGACAATGCATCATTCGGATTTTTTTTTTTTTTGCCCAAATATGAAGAAATTATTTTTTGTACTTTGAAAAACTTGCACGCATTAGCCTAGTTAGTGGTAAAAGTTCAAAATATCGAGTATCCAGTAAAAATTGATAGCTTGTTAATGGACTCATAAGTTTAAATATCAATTATTCGTTTTTTTTAACCAATTCAAAAACTTTTACTTGATGTTTGACTATGTGGGCCCAGATCATTGATGGAGTCCAAGCTGAGGAGCGGGACCACGCTCATCGTCGATCGCTACTCTTTTTCCGGGGTTGCTTTCTCATCCGCCAAAGGACTTGATGTGGAGTGGTGCAAGGTGTAGTAGTAGTAGTTGTTGATATTGTGTATATATATTAATTTTGGTTGTTAAAAACAATTGTCAGGTTTTATGTGTTGTGAAACTCATGATGCTTTGGTTAATATATATATACGCTTCTTGTTTTTTGGCAGGCTCCAGAGGCAGGATTACTAGCTCCAGACGTTGTTGTCTACCTCGACATATCACCAGAGGTATATAATGTTTAATGCACACTTTTTAGAGCAACTTGTCCGGATCGTTATCGTCATGATGCAAAATATTTTCAATTTTCAAAATTTATGTGATCTACATATTGGTTATTTTTAAATCAGGTCAACTAAAACACACAATACACACATTTTTATTTTTATTTTGAAATAAATTCTACTGGTTGTTATCTTCATGATGCAGAATATTTTCAATTTTCAAAAGCTATATAATCTGCATAAATATTTTTAGTGCATGTGCAAAATCATTCAAATCAAAACTTACCATTGTCACAGAAAAGACTCTTAGACTCTCAACTCTGTATTTGTGCTGATTTTTCGTTGCATCAATTATGCGTTCTGTCTATTTTTAGAAAGCTGCTGAAAGAGGAGGTTACGGAGGTGAGAGGTATGAGAAGCTTGAGTTTCAGAAAACAGTTGCTCAATCCTATAAGGCGCTTAGCGATTCCACATGGAAGGTAATTAGCTTAGACTGCATTCTTTTTTCTTAAAATAAAATGATGCTGCTTTGAAACAAATTATTATAAGTTTTGGCAAGTCTACCAACAGCAGTAGATTATATGCCATAGGCAGGCCATTACTGTTAAGGTTGAACTCATTCTTGAAAAAAGTTGGGAACTTTAATATTTTGTCAGGGGCTAAAATGGAATTTTGAACTGCCAAGAACATTTTCTTTAGCATGTGGGGCAATCGAATGACTAGCTTTAGCTTTAGCTTTAACTCTCAGTTTTTCAGGGGGTACACTTGTACTGGAGAGCATGTAGAAAAGTTTGAACTATTGTATTAATAGGAAACAAAAAAAATTCTTATTTCTATT
>BMAC01000333.1:323785-472254 GCA_014905375.1 Phtheirospermum japonicum | reverse complement strand
TTTTTTTTAATCGTTGGAGTTGAACTTTGTTTATTAGTTTGCCTGAGATTATGGCTTCAAGCAATAGAAATCGAATGATAGTTTTGCTCCTCAATCCTCCCAAAATAACCCGAATACTTGCCTTTATACATAGGCTTTATTCTTAAGTTTTTGATCTAGTGAGTTATTTATTGCGTTTGTTCGCAAGTTAGCCACACATCTTTATAGATGACATACCTTACCAAAGAGCGTACATTACAACCTTAGAAAGTCCTAAATAGAAATCGAATGTATTACGAAAGATAAAAAATGAGTGTGTGTGGTTTTCATCATGTCCTGAGTATGATAAAAACTCGAGAAACCATATGCAATACTTGTTTGGCAGTGGCGATATAAAATTTAAAAAATATTAGGACCTAACTATTGGAATACACTTCATAATTGTTCTATACCGACAGATGAATAAATTTTCATCATTCATTACAGTTAAATCTCATATTTTATTTGTGGTCTATGCAAGTGGGACTAATTTAAAGACAATGACGTCACAAATAAACTGCCACTTAGTTATTATCAATAATAAATATATCATTGGCATTAGAATACATTTCTCGAGTGTACTTGCATTGACTGCGACAACATTCCTTAGATTCTTCATATATATTTTTCAAACCATGTCATTCAAGATTCTCTACTAAAATAAAATTAATCTCGATCTCACATACATACATAGCAAAACTCACAGGCTTGTTTGGCCACTTACTTTTGCAGAGCACATCTTCGACATCGCTCTACAATAAGTTAAAGACAGCATCAACAGACTGCATAAGAAAAAGAAAAAGAATTAGCTAAAGTTGGAATCTTTTCTTAATTAAAAAGAAAACTATGTTATAAGATGTTCAAAGGGATTGTAGTTGATAAGAAAATTAAAAGATGGCATTATAAGATATCTAAGAGTATGACCTTATTATTTTGTCCAACGTGGTGACTGAGACTTTACTATTTTTGGTCCCGAAGGGGTGTGATTCTAGTCTCGATATTAAAGCATTGAGAAAAAATGTCCATAATAATAATCGTTGTTTTTTAATCCTAAAAGTGCAAGAAGACATTCTTGTGGGACCAAAGTTATATAAAGAAACTTCTAATTGGACTAAAAATGAATTATATGAATGGGACCAAAAGTATTATAATCCCAGTTTTGCGGGACCAAAGGTGTAAAATTCTCTAAACTCAATAAAAGATGTAAGAATATTCGACACTTGACAGCTAAAAAGATCGTCTCACTTTTTATTTATTTTTTTAAAATTTTTAAAGAAGATTGAATAAAGAGTTCCTAACTCAACTTATTAACTAGACTGTTGGTAGAGTAAATTTCCCACCGTTTTTTGAGAGGTTCGGAGGCTATTAATTATGGGAATCTTTAGTGTAGACTTGGCCACGTATTCGGTACCTGCGGTGCGGTTCGGTTTTGGAACCGGCGGTTCTCAAAAAAAAAATCTCGTGATCTTTTTATTTTTTTAAGTATTATTTGAATCAAATAATGATTTTAATTTTAAATATATAATACATAATAAATAAAAAAAAGCAATGAACCGTGGCTGACGGTTCAAGCCGGTTTTGGTTCGGTTCCTGTTGCGGAACCGCTTGCTCCACAACAAATCGAAACCTTTAAAATTGATTACAGTTTCAATTTCGGAACCATTAACCACGATTTCAGTTATTATTATTTTCAATTAGGTATTTCATTTTGTCAGGTCTACTGTCTAATTTAGTGGGAGGTATTTTAAGAGAGAAAATCTAGAGTACGTGGGTTAGAGAAACTTATGCAGAGGTAATGTATCTCGGTACAAACTTTTACCTAAGTATATTATTTAGAAGAGAGTAATGATAAAAAGGTACAAACAGGTGCCTGTGTATTTTTTGGTAATTTTTTCGTTCTTAATAAAATTTAATAATATTTTGACAAAGTAATTTTTTAAAACTTTATTAAAAAGTTGCTTATTAAAATATACACACATATATAAGATTAATAAATTAATTGAATATTATCATAAATATCTGTTTAATAAATTATACCAGTAGTAATTATAATTTTAAATAATTAATGAGTTATTTGATTGAGATCGATCCATGAAAATAATAAAAATAATAATAATAATAATAATTATTATTATTATTTATGATTGAGAATGAAAAGATTTAAAATAAGAGGTATGAAAAGATTTAAAATAAGAGGTTTTATAATGACGTGTATCGTAGAAAAAAAAATCTTTCTTGGTACATCACTTGGATGAACATGAAAATAAAGAATTTAAATGGCAGAATAGATAAGTTATATTGATCGACAAAAAGACAAATCAATTTATCAAATACGAAAGCAAATGTTTATCTATATGTCTAACCCAATGTAAAATATAAATACGAACGTTAGATGAACATGAAATGACAAAAATCTGAAAATTGTTAATTATTGTGCGAATATTTTAATGAAAAGAAAATCAAAAGTTTTGTGGGGTTGAAACTAAAAATACATTCAAATTAATGTACAGTGTTGAGGATGGCACTCGCCCCCTCTATCTCCGTCTCTGGTCCCGTGATCTTTTTTTATTCTAAAATTTCAAGAGCTTATATTAGAAATAGAAATTTATCTCTTATAAACTGTAGATATATGGGAAGAAGTGAGTGATTCTAGATGCATGTTAGTTCATGGTCTATCATGTTATTCAGATAACCATGCATGTGCAATAATCAAATGAAATGATAAAAACATGTTACAGATTTAAATTGGTCTACAATTAAATGAAAATAAGAAATTCATATTTATCAACACGTCTCTCGAACATGATGTGACTCGAACCCAACACTTAATCTCTATGCTGTGAAATATTTAATAGAAATTCCAGTACGTGAAAACTTGATTTGGTAACTTTGAGAGATGCAAATATAATTAAGTTTATGGAAGGAGTAATTTTATTGCATATAGTAATTAAAACCTGGATGTTTTTGCATATAGAAGTCGCAAATGATTAATTTAATGTGTTCGATTGACAAATAATGTTAACTCACTATTTAGGTTTTATTTTTGGGTTGGAGTAACCAAGTGGATTTGAGATTTTCTTATCATTTTTTTATATTGTAGTGTCAATTTATTAATTCAAACTTTAAAAAAATAAAAATTATATCATTTTTCCATTTAGAATCTTAAAGTCACTTATTTTTTGTATATTCGTAAACACTCCCTTATTCTTATCTAATATTCTAAACTGTTATTCGAATTAAAAAATAAAAAGAAAAGAAAGAAAGAAAATTACTGTGTTTATGGATTTTTTAAATTAGTTGAGGAAAATAAATCCGTGATGGCAAAAAAGAATTAATACTACTACTAAATATTTACTCTTACTTCTAAGCAGAAATGTAAAGCACTTTTCTTATAAAAACTTTTTAGAAAGGACAATCCATTTACTAATTCTAAGATTCCGGTTAATTCTGATAAACTTATCTCTAAGTGAAACTATGAAGTTTTGATTATGTTTGCAAATTTATTTGTTTTGTAATTATGTTCAAATCAAAGTAAGTAAGTACAACAAGTTGTGAAATACGCGCCAATTCAGGTTTAACTCCAAAATACTACATAATTTTCTACTATTAGTTTTAGCATTTTTGTAGAATGATTAATTACCATGGACTTTTGCATAAATTAGCTTAGTTTAGTTGGTTAATAAATTAAGAAGATCTCTGTCTATGCCATAAATTTAATTTAATTTTCAGAGTTTGGCATGTGTATCTGTGTCGTCTGACTCATATATGTCCAAGTGTTTGGACTTTATTGAAAGTGAATCCAATATTTCAAAGTGTATGATAACTTGACAAGGCACATTTACTCAAAGATTGACGTTTATCCGAAAAGAAATTATATAATATGTTGTTAGTAGATTTGTTATAATATTCACTATTAATTTCATCAATATGGTACTATTTTACTATAATATTATTTAGCTACTTATTTATTTATTTTAGTTATATTGGTTGTTACATATTTCATTATGATAAGGGTGATATATGAGAGCTATAGAAGAAAATTGATTAAAATTGACAAGAAAAAAAGAATTAAACACAAATTATTGAATTCCTTAACTGGTTACTACTAGCTACTATAAAAGAAATATTTAATTAATTGCTAATATTCACCTGGTATTGTTGTGAAATTGGGAGTCAATGGGAACTCTTAATCACCACACTAAAGGCTTAAACTGAGCGCAGTGTTTACGTCCAATTTCCATGCAAACCGAGCAAATTCCATCCTCCAAACATCGCATGGCACTATTTTATTCCAGTTTTGCCCCTGCCCCCTCCGCTGTACAACCCTCACTCTGCATGCAAACGAAGGGTAAAAATGGGGTAACTCATCTTTCACCACCAACCACACCATAAACCCCTTCTCCGCCGCCGCCGCCTCTCCGTCTTCCGCCGCCACCATATTTTTATACGCCTCGTTGACCCAAATCACGCTGTTCGTCCAGTCAGATATGAAGCCCGGACACGTGTCCTTCTCCAGACTGCAGATCTTTTCCTCATCAGAAAACCCTAACCCTACCTGATCATGAGCAAACCTATCCGTCACGCGCTCCACGATTATCGACGTCTCGACCACCGACCCGTCTGTACGAAAACACGCCGCTCCGTCGCCGGATCTCTCCGCCGCCGCCGCCTCGTACCTAACGCCATCGTCTACGTTGCACCGATCTGTATTATTCGAGTTTTCCTGATTTTCCTGGGCGCTTTCAGATCTTCCCGGCAGAAGCTGAAGCGTCACCGCTAATTTCCCCGTCGGCGGCGCGTCCTCGACGCCGGAACTCTCCGGCGGCGGCGGCGACTTTTTGTCACCTTTCGTTTTACCCTGCCGACCACGAACCCTAACGTACTTCCTCTTCGCTCTCCTCCACGCGCCGCTTTTGCCTCTCTCAAGCTCCGCCGCGCCGGAGGCCGACTCGCCGCCGTCGACGGGCTTCGGGGCGATCGGCCGGAATCTGAGCATTATCTGGTTCATCACCGACTGACAATCCGACGATCTACGCATGGATCTACAGATCTAGGACCACCAAAACAAATCGACGGCCAATATTCTTCATTCATCCGAGAATCCAACGATCGAAATCTGGTGGGGAAAAAAAAGAAGAAGCAAAGGCTGAGTATTATAGTGCATATATTGAGCAAGCAACAAAAGTTAAAGGAGATTGTACGAAATGGCGACACGTGTTAGTCCATCACAGGCCGAAATCGGAGATCTGGGAAAAAGGGATATTATCCGTATAATATGATTGGCTGTGTTTGGGATACGGCCAATGAGAGAGCGCGACGTGTCCGCAGGTGCAGTGGTTGAGGGGGCAGCCTAGCCATTCTTAAGGGAATAATGGTGTTTTTTATGACAGGGGTGAAAATGGAAAGCAGGTTCCAGAACATGGACACGCGTAGGGTTTGCGTTTATGGTGAAAGTTACAATGTCCTATCATCAATTATACATACACACATATTTATATAAATAATGGGAGCTCACTCGCTAGCAACTACAAGTGTGGAGCATGCAACAAATATTTGCTAATTAGGGTTTTAAACTGATCTGCAAAGCAGCTGATGATTAAGGTGAAAAGGGTGGGCACGGGTATGTAATGCTACTGCGTCATTTTTAATCAACTACTCATGTTACTATTATATATTTTGAATGTTGGTTTATTTATTTATATATGTCAGTGTGATTAAATTATCTTCTAACTTTATTACTCGAGTTGTACACTTGGCAATATTGGTATAGCACAAAAGAGGTAAAAATAGGTCCGTGTTTTGACTCAAAAACATCATTCTTATTTTTATTATGTAAAATAATCGTGTTTTACCCTCTCTCTATATATATCTCCCATATTATGAAATTTTCTATTTTGTTTTATTATAATGGATACTTTTCAAATAAAGTGTGTGATATTAAATAGTATATAAATAGATCCAAATAAAGTCCCAAGTGTGATTTATAAATTTATTATTATTTATTAGAATCACGTCATTTCAGAAGAAAAAAAAAATGAGGGAAAGGTTTTTTTTGACTTTTTTATGAAATGGTCAACTTATTGTAAAATCTATTAATGGTTAATATCACGTATTTTTTTTGAAAAAATAAATAATATAATTCACCCCTTCGAGTTTCATAATTATAACACATTTTCCTTTTTTATCCCGAATGATAACACTTTTCATATATGTTCCATGTATTTATTATGTGCTCCTATTTAATATATTTTGATATCAACAATTGATGAATTATTAGCATTAAAAGTGAAGATAAGTAAAACATATAAATAAAATGTAAAATTTTAATTTTACTAACTAACTTTTCTTTTTTTTTTTTTAATTTTTATTTCGAAATTCAAAACCATCTTATCCCTCTCGCTCCATTTTTGAATAAGTGAAGATACACTTCCACGAATTGTGAAAGCGAGTGAGATGCATGGGTGGGTTATTACTTATTCGGGCCAAACAAAGGTGTAATACGTGGAAGGTCTTTGGGAGGTAGTTTAATTTTAGGGTAAAGATCCCCACATTGTGATTGGTCATTTGGAATTGGGATCGTTCGTTGATTGGTGGAATTGACAAAATATAATTTTCTTTCGTAGTTATCTAGATAGAATTTTTAGATAAAATGTTTCAATTCCACCAATCATGGGCCATGTTTTATTCCTAGAACGAAAAAAAGAAAAAAAAAAAAAAGCTCACATTTATTGACATATTGATGTACTTACCTGCCAACTGATGAGGATATGGTTCTCACTGCCAACACATTTTAAATTTCATTTTTGGAGGTTAGGATGAGAAATAAATGATAGCGCCATTTGATTTAGTTTTTAGTTTTTTTGAAGATATATAAAGAGAATTATTATCTTGTTGATATGATATGACACCTGCAATAGCTCTCGATAACTTATTACATTTCTTTCCTTCTATCTATTATATTTTAAAAAATATATTTTCTTATTCTATCTGTTATGTATATTAAAAATTAATGTTACGTACGTTTTTAAACTACTATAAAAAGTAAATGTCAATTTACTAATTTTTCGTTATATTATTAATTTATTTATAACTTTTTTAAATAAAATAATATTAAGATCATATAATATCTATAATTAACGTTATATCAATTTGTATTGTACAATAATCATGTTCATGTTGGTTTGACCGCCTCATGCCCAAGTTGTTGAATAATATCTGCAATTCTCCATCACAAAATATTATAATCCATAACAATGATGAAGAAATATTAATTTGTTGGATTAAAGATTAATTAAAATCTAATTTGTTCCTAGGAACAACGGAAGCAGATATAGCCTCCTGACGGAATAGTCAAACTGAGACGAGAAATAATATTTTTTTTTTTCAAAAAAAGAAGATATTTAAATGCAACACCTAATACGTGTTCCATCACAAACACATCATAACAGATGTTTTTCTTAGGTGCACTACAAATGCTATGTTTTAATTGGTGAATAGAGATTTCGGTGGGGCCCGCGAAAAGCAGCGTATCTTACGAAAGAAAGCGTTGCAATTGGGTAGTTGGGAGCTGACCAATGAGAGAGCGGACATATGTCCGAGCACTCGAGTACAATGTGGGACACAGCTCTTGGGATAAACTAGACGCGTGGCGGATTATTTTAAGATGTTTGAAAACATTTGAAATTCCTGAAAAGATGATGCAAGGTGTTTAGGATTGAGGACGCGTGGATGGCTCGATGACGACGTGTCGGACTTATTTATGAGTGGTGGGGTCAAAGGAATACTAAAGGCAACATGATTTACCTTTTTTTTCCTTTTCTTTTATTTGTCTATAGTTCGATTTTCTTCACGCAAATTCATTAATTACTTTTTAGTCCCGATATGTATAACATGGAACTACATATTCATTAGTTACCATTATTATATTCATTATTCATATTTATTATTACTTGTTTGTTTCTCAACTTATTATTTTACAATAATCGCTTGAACAACTATATTACTCTTATTAAAATATAAGAAAATTATTCCAGTTTCCAAGAAATACAGCTTTATGAGTAATAATAAAATTAAAATACTAGATACTATGTCTATGCTTCTCAATATTTAAATACAGCATCTGTTACATTTACATTTTTTTTAATTGGAGTTATAATTTATTTTAGTATGATGATAATTCAAATTAGCCACATTGAGTCCACGCCACAACTCATTCTCATAAACAATTCGAAATAAACACACGCCAAATGTACAACAAAAAATCAAAAAAACAAAAAAAGTTGAAAATATTGCTGGCATGAAATTCTTATTCTCTCCATCAAAATGGGGAAAAAATTAAAAAAAAAAAATCTGTTCTCCACCCCAAAAAAATAAAATTCGCAAGCTAATTCACTGCGACAGACAACTTAAACGAATTTATGATCCTCGGAGACACATAACATTAAGAGGATGTTAGGACGGACGAACCTAGTTGACAACATCAAGCACCAGCTTTCGGGACTTGAGAACGGACCACCTCAAACGCCTGTAATAACCAGCTTGAAGAAGTGCCAGTGATAGAACAAATATCCACTTGAACCCCATCTGTGATTGTAATTTAGCAACCATAAAACATGTCAACTATACATGGAAATCGGAAAAGAAATTGTAATATTTCAAATAATTATCAATATGCATGTTCATGAAAGCTTACCAGTTTTCTCTCTTCCATTTCAGGCTCAGCGGCCCAGGATAAAAATGACACCACATCTTTTCCCATCTACAGAGAAAAAAAAAAAAGCAGATAAAAGATGAGCAACATCAAATATGTCACCATTTCTTAGAAATAAATGCGTAAAAAAACCAAAATGAACAAAAATCCTAAATTTAGGTACGATTGGATATCACTTATTATGGAGATTTTGAAAAGGAAAGAGAATAGTGATTAAAAAATTTGAAGAAGAAAGAAAAATTTGGGAGTGCGAATGGATATGAGATGGAAATATAACGAATAAAGTTAATTTAATATAAAAATAGTAAAATGATAATTGGTAGTTAGAGTTGTGTGAGTGGGAGAATAGTAAAATTTATGGGTAAATGTGTGATAATGACTAGCGATTTAATAATTTATTTTTGAAAATAGGTTTAAGTGACTGGTGGGAGAAAAAAGTGAAAGTGAGATAAAAATAACTTTTTGAAATATTTTCAAGAAAATCCAAATAAGAAATAAGTGAGGAAAAAAAAACTTAAAATGGAATGATATCCAATTGGACCATAACCACTTGAGATTTGTATTTGTTTTACAAATTACCCTTCAATACAGTGCAAATTTGTAAAATCAAGGGGCTTCAAGAAATTTTGAAACAGTCAGGCATTTCTGTAATGAGGCTAAATTAAAGGGTAGTGTATGTAAGTAGTGAATTTACTTGTGCTTCTGTCGCAGGTGTGCCATCTTCGTACTCAACAGCACCATCATTAAGCATTTTAGGCATGGCTATAGCTCCACCAGGGAAGTACGGGTTATAATGCAGTCCTTCACGAATCTGAGAAGGAGAACACTTTATCTGGTTAGCAAATCAACCAAATGTACTAAGCTTTTACTTCAAAAAAGAAAGAAAAGACAAAATATCAGTGAAATGAATTACACACTTGCGTAAGGGATATCAAGCAGAACACAACTTACTTAATTTGTAAGTGGGAAACAAATAAATAAAAATAATAATAATAATAATATAATACAATATTAAAAAAAAAATCAGAAGAACTTACCGTAACACCAGCAGGAGGATCACGGTATCCAGTTAAAAGAGCAAAAACATAATTTTGACCATTGTGACGAGCCTAAAAGATGCAAATTCAAAATTAGCTGAGACCAGGCAGAAAAAAAATTCCAAAATAAAACGAAAAATTGGATGGATAGGTAGGAAATACTTTGGTAATAAGACTTAAATCAGGAGGGTAGGCACCCCCGTTGGCAAACCTAGCCGCTTGTTCGTTCGCATACGGCTCGGGAAAACGATCGCTCAGTTTACCAGGACGAGTAAACATCTCTCCCTCATCGTTCGGGCCATCAGCTACCTCAATCTCAGCTGCCATAGCCTTAGTTTCCTCCTCTGTATAAGCCACACCTACCAAGTCACGATACGAAATCAAGGACATTGAATGGCAGGATGCACAGACTTGTGTGTAGACCTGGTGACCACGACGAATCCTGTTTGAAAAATGACAAAAAACATGTCAATATAAGCTTACTATTACTATTTGGTTGTCATTATAATTGGATATTTAGGTTTTAATGATTGCTGCTAGAGGGGCTTTCTCACTTGGTGGGCTTTTACGTAGTTGAATTGTGCAGAATATTAAAGATAAAGTTTCAACTTAACAAATTATTACTTGAAACAGAGCTGAGTATATATGTGAAGATCAGCTCTGTGAAATATAAGTATGTTGAGAAATGCTAGATTAAGTTAAAGATAAACTCACGAGGCATGGTCATATGAGCTTAGAATGCCTTTATGGGGCCAAGGATAGTTAGGAGCGTCCAAACCATGTTCAGCCTCATCACAGGATGCTACAGTTGTAAAGCTTAAAAGCCCAGTGACACCTGCTCCAAAGAGGGCCAATCCCCCCCAGGGCTTCGAAACCTGAAAGTTAAAAAAATTAATATCGTATCTTTCATTTTTCTTTTAAGCACCAGCAATATAGCATAACAATGACCCAGTATTTGATTTAGGCTAAAGGATATGAATGAATTTCTATTCACGCAGCATAAGCACGTGTATATTAGCTTTTGATCATAGAACTTAACAGATTTTGATGCGGATAGATGCATGAATTGCATGCAACCTTTATAAAACCAAATAAATATGCGCACACACACACACGTAAGGGGAAAAAAAAAGAGTAGTCCCTTACAGTGTTTTGTGACTGAAGTCTCTCTTTCAGCAACCGATGAATTGCTCTACCTCCAAACATCTTGACCAAGCACCCTGTTTCAATAGAACAGATGAATAAATGGTCAAATACTGAATTAGTGATGAACGAAACCTAACAGAGAGTGGTTGTAATCTCATCAATAGCAGCCGAGCAGTGTGAATGTTAATTTCCAGAATTGCGACTACAAAAGATGGTGCCAAACGAAACATAGATACTCTACCATTTCACTAAATCTATTTATAAGTGATTAGAAGAAAATTAAATTATACATGTGACCATGACTAATGACAGAAACAAAACAACAAATAGAACACATCACATCTCTATCTACACACTTATTCAAATGCAACATTCAGTTTGAAAATCACAACATACAACATTAGGTTGTGCTTGGATACCATTCCATTTTATTTTATTCCACCTTCTGCTAGAGATTTTTTTTATACCCTAAAATACGATTGTATATGAAAATTATCGGAAAAAAAAAAAAACATTATTTACCCACCTTCACTTTTTTTCGCCCACCAATCACTTCTACTCACTATTTAAAAGAAATCACCAACCATTATTACACATTTTTTTCAATGATTTCACTATTCAGCCATAAACATATTTCGAACTACAAATCCTAACCGACTATTATTTTACTATTTTCTATATCAAATCAAACTCCGTCATCACATTTTCATTTAATATCCAATTACACTCAAAATTCATTTTCATTCTTCCAGATGTTTTGGTTTTTACTATTTTCTCGCAGAAAAAGAAATCCGAAATGAAAGGACATCGAACGCAACCTATCAGCTCGAAGTGCTAAAGGCTCTCAAAATTGTTAATGATATGCTCCCACGGCAACAGCATACTAAACGAATTAAATTTGAAACATTACGCTACCTAACGAAGAGATATAAAGGCTGCAGTCCAAAGTAAATAAATTAATAATAATTGAAAATTAAGAAGCCAGCGATGTGTATAGAACAGGCAGAGCAGATCGAGAAGATCACCTGAATTTTACAAAAATGCTGACCGGCGGCGGAAAATGGGAGATCCAAACAAAAGGACAAGAGTCACAAGACCAGTCTAGAGAAATTTAATCAGAAATGGTAAATATTGAGGATTGTTTTTCCTTGTTTGGATGCCGTTCAATTTGGGCATTTGCGATAAAAGGGTTGGGCCTTCAAGTATTTTGATTGGGCCAGCTTATCTTTAGTTTGTGTAGGAAAGTTAAAAGGCTTTTGATAAACAAACCCCCCCAATTAATACTATACCCCCTATTTTAAATATATAAATTTATATGACCATAATACCCTTATATTATAATTGCTTATTAAAAATTATATTTACACTCCTTTTTCATTATCTTCCGTTCTATTAATAATCACCATTCTTTAAACCTTTTTAAGTTACTTTTATTTCTTTTTTTACTGTAAATTTTTTCTCTCATATAATTCCATGCGAAGTGCTCTAGTCAAAAGATGTTTTTTTTTTCTTTTTTTCTTTTCATAACTGGAGATTAGAAAGCAAACAAAGTCAAAAAAAAAATAATTTGCTTACCAACGGCTTACTAGAACTTGCGCATATGTGGTGAATAATTCTTTTTATTCTGTGTTTTTGTTGGTCTAGTTATTTATACGTACATTGGCCCTTTAAAGCGTAGTTAATGTTGTTAATTGTTTGCTTTAAATTCAAATATGATTTGTGTTCTAGCCTTATTACTTCATGCCTACTCTCAATTACATGATTTTAAGATTTGGGGCAAAGCATATGTATTATATACATGATTCCGAGACTTGGTTATTAATATGTTTAGTCCATCTGTTTTTGTGTATATATATATATATATATATATATATATATATTCGTGTGTGTGTGTGTGTCAATCTGATCATATTATCGATCTTGAGAAAATTCCGCATGAGTATAACCTTACTGATATGAACTCTAAGTGTTTGCCCGCAAGCAAATTACAAACGTGTTTGAACATTTTGAACTTCGACAAGGCCAATTAGGCCCTGGTGGTAAGTATGAGGTAAGGCGTATTCGTTAGTACGCAGAATTTTCTATTTCTTCTTTCTTGGTATTTGTGTTAACTTTGGCGTTGAGATTTTTTATTTATGCAGGTACCGGGACGACGATGATGAGAATCCGTTCGGTTCCTAGCAGCAAACTGGGGTCGACACGTAAGATTTGGGCCAAGGTGGAGAATGTTGGAGTAAGCCCAAATGGCCTCCGAGAAGGGCAACCCACTTTCCTTTGCCTGGACCACAACAAAAAGCCCATCAACCCGCCCCACCTGTAAGGTCAACCCGACCCGTGACCCGCTTGACTTAGGTTTTAATCTGGGCCATATTTTTGTGTTCTGTCTCTTTCTCTTTGGCATTTGACCGAACCTCCTTTATTTTGGTTAGCATTTCTCCTAACTCTACGCATGCCCCTTGGTTTAAAACCTACGACCTGCTCTCTGTGAAGATGTGCAGCAATTTCCCCATTTTGCTTTCTGTCATGTTCTCGGTCCCTTTCTGAAACAAAAGCACTATTTATTTGTTTAGTTTATCCCTATTCTTTGTGAGCTTCGGACTTTGCCGCCGGCGGTGGATCGAGGCAGATCTCAGAAGGAAGAAAGATCCAGGTGGCAGCAGAAGGCTGGGCTTCATCCCGTCGGCTTCTTCGTGTCACCGGTTTGCTGCAAATTAGGGCCAGGATCCCTGAGCCGACACCCCTCGATAATCGGTCTTTGGTTAATCGTCATGAATCAGGAATCGTGCTTGGGTAATCTGGGGATTAGGGCACCGAGCGAGCTGGGTAGCAAGCTGAGGAAAGAGAATCAAGATTCGTGCTCGGGTAGTTTGGGAATTAGGGCACCGAGCGAGCTGGGGAGCAAGTGGAGAAATAGGACACATCGAACTAGGAAAAAGAAAGGTAAACCTGGCTACGAAAAGTAAAAGGGAGAAAAGTGTCCAGACAGGTCCGGTTAGGTAATGTCCACCTAAATGACGCACATGTAGCGGTGACACGTGGCGAAATATGGGATTGGGAGTTTATTTAGCCAATTCAATTTCAGTCGTCCATTTGTAATGTTTTCATTTGAGGAGTTTTGTTATTTCCCATTCGGGTTTTATGGATCAATTAGTATGAGGGATTGGTCCCCCCTTGTGTGGATATTTATGTATGACGAAATGAAATGGAAAGGCAAGCAATTACAGTTCACCTATTATCTATCTTCCTTTCCAAACTTCTTCTTCCCCATTTTCTCTATCAAGATAATTAGAAATTAAATACAGAAAAAATATCCAAAAATTACAATAATTATATAAAGCATAACAAACAACCTGGGGTTCGGATCTTATTCAGGACACGATTGGTAAGAGTGTCAATACTGCAATTTATTTCCCTTTGATATTTGATATGGTTACTTTGCGTGACAGAGTGTTGGTCCGGAGTCAATTCGACGACCCTTTTTATTAAACTCTTTGCAACGGTGACTACCGGAGAGCTGGAACAACAGAGATCATCCGTGCAGCAGCTTGAACAGGCCTTGATACGAAAGTGCAGCATCGTTATCGGCTAATTACGGACGGCCTATAGATTGTTGTCCGTACATATAGAGATTTTTTGTACATAGTGACGGGTCAATCAAGTTCGTGAATCAATCGACGCTTCCGTTATGTGAAACCAGCGGGTATCGGACGTCGAGCGAACCCAACAGTAATTATGGGGTTTGTACTTGCTGCGCTTAATGAGAAATTGATTGTGATCAAGATCCATCTTTGTCAAAAGCACTCTCCTACCGTGAAATTTTTAATTGTATCAAGTCCTTGGGATTTCATAATCTCCGAGTCAAATTCAAAAATGTTGGTTGATGATTTTCCTCTATTGCTGATCAACCCCTATTTGTTAATTTTGTTGACACCTTGCTGAGGTGTCAATTCCTTATGCCTCTAATTTCCATGTGTCTTTTTCTTATTAATCAAAAAGCTGATGTGTCGTTTTGTAAAAAATCCCTATTATTTCCTTCTTTTTATAATTTTTTATCTAGAGTATATAACAGAGCTTTATTCCTTATTTTTTAGGCTTCATTAATACAAATCCCGTCATCAGCTTATTTTTTTCCATTTGTATTCAACCTAAAATTTCTAGGTTTAGGTCCGCCTCTCGCCTCCCTCTCTTACAGCCTCTCCTTGACTCCCTCTCTCTCTCGCCATTGAATCTGCATCTCTTAAAGCCTCTCCTTGACTCTCTCTCTCTCTAGCCATTGAATCCGCACCTTATTGAAAATTGAGGTTTGCGATTTTTTAAAAATTGAGGTTTGAGATTCAGATGTTCGATCGAAGAAATATGAAAATTTTTGTTATTGATTTTGAAGGAGAAAGAATGATGTGCCTGAATCGATGGTTTCGATGGATGACGATGATGTTTTTGAAGACAACTAAACTCCTCCTCCTCTCCTCTCTCTGCAATTTTTTCGCCAAGTAGAATTTCAATACTCTTATTTTTTCCATTTTCTACTCAAAAATTGTCTGCTCGAACTACTATTCAGTAACCCAAGCTTCTAATATACGCACATACTTTTCTGTGCAAATTGTCTATTCGAACATATCTGTGCAAATTTGGCGTGAATTTGTGAGAATTTATAAAATCCCTCAAATGTTGTTGGGTTGCGTAGAGCGTTGGGTATTATTATGTTATTTTGTGAATTTCTAATGAAATTTGCACCTGGGCAGTTTCGAACCCTGGTGGGTTTGTTTCATATTCCTCACCTTCTACCACTGGACTGCTTATATTTCTTGTGCAACTTTTATTCTTAATAAGAATTTGTTTATTTGCCTTTACTTTTACTTGATAAATAAATTTGTTTATTCTCTCTGCTCCTAAATTAATTGAGCATCTCCACATTTTTTTGGGAACTCATATCTCCTTGCTTCAATTGTCAATTTTATTTTTAATTTTTCACAATTTTGAGGAACCGGTCCTCGATGTTACTATTATTGATCTTTCACTTACTGAGAATTTTCAAATTTGTAGAGTAAATTCTTATTTGATGCGGTTTTGCTACAGAACCAACTTTGGTTCCATAAGAATGAACCAACTGCTCAGTTGGCGCCTACATGGCTTAAAAAAAATGGGACAGGTAAGATAAAAAAAAATATATGGGAAAATAAAATTTCTTATCCCTTCTCTTCGGCATTTTCAGACCCTTTCTCTTCCATTTGCGAGAAAATACCTCCGTCTCTCCCTTCTCTCTTTCTCTTCATCACCGTGCACCTCCGTCTTTCTTTCTTCCATAATTTACACAACCCAACCGAATTGCTTGCCTGTTCTCATTTAGCACAGGAATTTGCGAAAAAAACGAACGCGAATTCTCACCAAGAATATTCAACCTAGGGTTCCTAAGGTTCGAGTTTTAACCTATACTCTAATGTTAAATTATACTCTAATTTTTCGAGGGCTTGACCCAATTTTAAATTGCGATGGGTTTAATGTTTTGTTTTACCTAGTGTTCGATTGATTTCTTTAAATTTTGGTTTGATATTTTGGGGCTTCTGTTCAATTTTTATTGTATTCCGTTATTTACTTTGATGTATATTTTATATTGATTTGAGTTCGTATTTGTATGTGATTTGAGTTTCTATAGTGTATATATATCATATCTGATAATGAAAGTATACAGGGCTGCTAATTTCTTTGAATTCTAGTTCAATGTCGTCATCAAGTGTGAATATTGAGAAATCTGAAGTAAGATGTGATTGTGGATCATATATGAAAATGCGGATATCAAAACCCGACAAGAATCCTTATCGACAATTTTGGCGATGCACCGCTAAAAAGGTATAAATTGAATTGAGATTATGTTAATAAGTTTTTTTTTTTGTTCTTAGATACTAATTATTTTCATTTTTGAAATCTATATTTCTTTAGGATGATGGCAAACTATGCACGAGGTTTGTGTGGGATGACGAGATTCAAAGTAAAAGGCATGGCGATAGGATTGACATGGTAATTGTAGAGGTCCGAAAGATGAAAAAAGAATTGGTTACTTTGTCCGACAAGGTGGACCGAATGAGATATGAGATGGTGGAAATGAGAAGTGAGATTACAAGAAAGCGGAGTTGTTGTTTGATTATGTAGCTTCTTAATGACCATTCATGTACTTTTTAGAGACGAAGATTGTGTAATTTTCAAAATTCTTGTAACTTTCCTCATTCCTAAATCTTCTTGGGCATTCTCTATACAGGACTTATTTTTTRTTTTCCTCCATTGATGCAAAAGACTGATGTTATGGGGTTTTTYCTTGAGATTTGAAATTTTGAATGAGTGATTAATGTGGAAAGTCTAATAAGTAGAAGCATGAAGTGGCAACACGAGTGTGTGAATGAAACTCTTATTCTGCTGTTTTTCTTTCCATGGTGTGTGCACTTTTTTTTAGCATGCAATGGTTACATATTACGTAAGTGGTTCATACAATGTAACTTCTCAAGTGTAAATATTACATTGCAACTAATAAAACARGATTTGTCCAACTTACAATTTGGTCTTGTTTCAGTTTCTACAAGGGATTGTGCAGATTACAATTTGGTCTTGTTTCAGTTTCTACAAGGGATTGTGCAGAGGCGCCCGAATTTCTTAAATTGAAGTTGTAGATTATTTAGGTTATTTGGTGTATTTCACTGTTTGATCTTATGAATATCTCGTTGGGTTGAGAAATGTATTTGAAGAAACACATTGATTACACATAATGTTAATTTGTATCCTGCAACGTATGCTTAAAGTTAAGCAAATTAATTTGATTAAAGATGAATAAATTAATGATGATAGTGGCCACTTGTCCCATTAATGTGGCTTATTTCTCATAAGCTTCTAAAATGGTACTCTCGTACTGATGACAGTTTTCAAAATGCATGGCAAGCACTTATTGCTTATGATGCGTGCATTCACTTATGTCTAAATTCATGGGAAGTAATAGAAAATCAAAAATGCCTTGTTTCARTTTCTCTTTTTCGCAATAGAAAATCAAAAATGCCTTCARTTCTTTTGGGAAGTAATTTTTACAACTTTCTTAGTGCCCATTTTYTGARAAATAATATACGCTGCACAATATATTACTAAACAAACAACTACCATTCACCAACCCATTCAACCCTCAAGAACACCAAAATATTTAATAAAGAAATATAATAAAACTCTACTTTTTCGTGCACGCGTAATTAAYATTTGMTTTTGTTAATAATAATTATGTATTCGGTCGCCTCTTTGAGAAACCCAAATCATTAACTACGATCCCAAGTTAAAGTGCGTGAAAATTGGTTTGAGTTTGAAATCTACCGTAAATATTCAAAAAATATCTTAACTTATGCAATTAAGGGACTTTGGATCGTATCATTAATTGTTATGCATAGGTAATTGATAAATTTAATTTTTTTTTTTTCCAATTTCAGTATCAAAGTTCTTGAGATTCATGCAAAGTCACCTGCTCCAACTGACTTCAGTCCAAGGTAGTTAATTCCTCTGTAACTTCTCTTAGCTGATATGGACATTAAGGATTAAAGAGAATACGCGAGTCAGAAGTAAACCCCAACCAGTAGGCATGAAGGCGAGTATGCAGACGACAGTATTAAACCTTTGACGAAGATGATCATGCTCCTCCTCCCACCACGATTCCCAACTTTTCTCCGAAGGCACACCAATCCCTCCCCGGTTGCCGATCCATTTATTCCAATCCGTCAAGTCATCGATAATCTTCTTCCAATCGAAACCTGACGGATTAAACAAAAATGGTGCAAAAAGCCACGTCCCCACCATAAACCACATCGACAACGTAACTATGATGCAAGGGTGTCTCTATATGCCTGGCCGGATATTCTATACACTTAAAAAAATCGGATGACAAAAATAATTTTGTCATTAAATCCTGCAATTATCCATAAAATTATACTGACAAAACAAAAACAAAACAAGGTGCATAAGAAAAAATAATTTAACAGACATGACAAGGCACAACAAAAAAAAAAAAAAAAAGAAAAAGAACTAAACCATCAAGTCAGGACAATTGACACCCAAAGTCCACAAAGATCACAAAAAATCACCRGAATCATCACCAAGACGACCAAAATCAACAAGAAAAATATGATCTTTTAGATTTCGCAATAACATGAACTAAACCATCAAGTTTGGACAATTGCGCTTATCATGGCCACTCCGACGACAAGAACTACATGACCGAGTACTCTGAGACATGCCYTTCTCTTTYCCTGACCGTAKGCRTTTACCTTTAGTCCGTACAGGCTCAGGGTCGCATATGAACATCTCATCCTGACTTTGGCTTCTACTYAATCGATTCATCGTGCAGTCCTCTTCATCGATGTTACCAATCTCATACATCAAATCTTGGAGCTTTTCCATCAAAAATTTACTTCGCGCCTCGGTCAACGATGCGTCATCTACGAGCGCTTGTGCAACTACCATCAGTGCTCCACGTCTACCTTGGACAGAATTAGTTTCAGCTAAATTGGGTGGTGTATCATAAATAGGGCTACTCTTCGCATTCTTCGTCCACCTTTGTTTAACGTACTTTTCGGGTACTAACATTACCTGTTCCACTCTCATCCAACAAAGCATATGCCGACAAGGATACCCTTCAAACTCAAAATGTTTACAACTACAAGTTACAAGATCCCCAGACACATCATATCTCAAATRTCGTCGTCGTTGAGTAGTCATTTYAACATCAAATCGTCGAACCTCATAAATTCGAAAATCATTGGAATATGATATCAMWTTACATACATAGCTTGCACTTTTTTCAAACTCATCCTGAAACAACAAAAATATTGCCTTTGTATAGATCTCGGACATTTGTCTTTCCATTGCAAATGAGGTGTTGATCCTCGGCTTTTCATTTAGATCAATGTGACAAGCCATTAACTCTTCATGCCTCTGATGTGCTAGAGCCCTRCTAAAGCGAGTGAAAAAGGCATTCAACGAGCATTTTCTACTGACATRTCTTTTAAAAAATGCGTGATTACTCTCGACGCGTTGGCTKCTAGACATACCAGCGGCAAAGACACCATTCACATAGGCAGGAACCCAACGTTGTCGAATATCATACAATTTYGATAACCATTCGTTACCACTCAACTGCGACTCGCTCACCAACGAGTTCCACCTACACTCAAACTCATCAGGAGTCTCYGAGTCATTAATAATCCAAAATAAAGAATGATAGTGCATATTATGAAGAAYGGGACCGAGCTTCTCAGAAAACTTGTTCAGGATATGCCAAATAYAATATCGATGCATAGTGTTCCGAAACACCTCAGCCACAGCAAGTGAAATGGCAGCATCCTGATCAGTGATAATGACTTCGGGATGTGGTTGGTTTGCCATTGCTTCTAAAAATGTAGAGAACAACCAAATAAAAGATTYCGTCTTCTCGTCACTKAGTATTCCACAACCAAAYAAAGTAGTYTGCCTATGATGATTGACACCAACAAAAGGAGCGAACACCATTCCRTATTTATTTGTGTTGTATGTGGTGTCAAATAYAACGACACTACCAAACGATGCATATGAATTTCTTGATTCACTATCAGCCCAGAAACATCGAACGAAAACACCTTTATTATCCGTCTCATAAAMGTAGTAAAAGTTTTCATTTCTCTCCTTTTCCATCTCAAATTGGTGAAGTAATGTTTGTGCATCATGCCCACTTAAAAAAAAATTATGCGCCGTTTCTTTGTTTCTAATATCTTTCTCCAAACACCCCATCATAGAGGGCCCCCCGGAACCAATCTCAAACAATCTAACTTGTTGACATGTTGGAATGTTTGCTTCGGAGAACTCTTCAGCAAATGCCCTTTTAGTAGCTGATACACGTCGATGAGATCTAAGAAAGTGAGCCTTCCTAGGAGTAGCGAGTACATGATTATGCTTTTCTATGAAATGCTTCACCTCCCAAGCTTCATTAACTTTACAAACGCTCATTCGAGCTTCACAGCCACATCGTGTCTCCCCCCTTCTCCGTTTTGTAGTTTGTCCACTGCACTTTTTCCGATGCGATTCATTTGTCTTCCCTTCCTTAGAACAAGTGAACATCTTCCACACAACCTAATCCGTTTTTTTTATTTTTTCTACTGTTATCAATACGAGTGCTAAAGCCTGCTTTTTTAGCATAGTTATTGTAGTATTCACGAGCCTCTTCCCACGACTGAAATTGTAGCCCTAATTTAGGCAAGATTGCGAAATCTACTTGSGGAATCACGTCCATGCCTGTGTTAAAAAATAATAATCATATTTAGTTAAAAAAAATACAATAAAAATACAAATCAAAGAATTCATTGCAGCAGGAGAAAAAATAATATTGATATATTCAGGTCTTTAATGAAATATCAGTTACTATTCTTTGCGTTTTTGCTATAAAACCAGAAGAAACAAAATGAAATCAAACCAAATCCCTAAAAAATTCGAACTCTATGTACAACGAAAAATAGTAAACAAAATCCATAGAATTAAAAAGGGAGAAAATCGAACCTTAGGAACCCTAKTTAAATTATTGGTGAAAATTCGCGTTCGTCGGCAKCTCCCAGATGATTGTTGGTTGGTTTTGTGTGCTAGTTAGAGCGAGAGAAAGAGATTAAGCAAGAAATTGCCTGTGAAAATTAAGGGAGAAAGAGAGCAGGGAGAGAGGGGCCGAAATGAAAACGGGATAAGGAGAGAGAGAATGAAGAAATTTTATTTTTCCATATATTTTTTTTATCTTACCTGTCCCCTTTTTTTTTGCCACGTAGGCGACAACTGAGCAGTTGGTTCATTCTTATGGAACCAAAGTTGGTTCTGTAGCAAAACCGGATTTGATGTCAGTGGATGCTGCTAACTTTAGTTTCAAACTAACGATGACAAACATTGAACGTGGACGTATTGTATGTACTTAATCACCTTATACTAATATTCAATTTACTCATTCTTATATTTATTCTAATAACTTATTCGTTTACAAATTATTCCACGATGTTTTTGGGACCAATACAGTGTTTCTTCGGATCGTCATGCAATGGCAAAGGCAAGTATTCAGTATCAAATTAATCACTAGGTTGTCGATATACAACAAGATGCCGACAAAGTGTATCTTAAGAAGGACTGTAGAGATTTTATTTCATTCCTACACCTCAAGTGAAATACAAAACTCGAGTTTAGGATTCTCCAGATACCGGGGATCATTTTTTAGCTTCATTTGGTGTAAATATTTTTGAGATAATTTGGATTGGTTAAAAAAATTATCTTCAACTTTGTTCTGTAATATTTTTCTAAAGTCGATATTATAATTTTCTGAATTACTTAATGCCACTTCCAAAGTGAGCATGGGTAAAAAGATGGAAACTAAAAATAATTTTAATTTAAACAAAATAATTATGGAAAATATAACAATAATGAAAACCGAATATACTTTACCATTTTCGCTCATTAATGATTTTTGCCGATATTATTAGATTAACAACTAACCACTGTGATTGCTTATAGTTTTTTGGAGATTTGATAATTTTAATGCATCCAAATTTAATCGATTAAAATCATATAAGGAATGTTTGACAACGTAACTTCAATTACGTACACTCCTTCCTTTTCTTTGGATCCAATTGTCAGTTAGTGATAGAATAATCATTTTTAAATGATTATAACAACTATTATGGAAATATTTCTAAATGATTATAATAACTATTAATTGTTATTCACACTACGTTTTAATAACTATTAATTGTCAGTTTTATAGTACCTATTAATCACCAATTGATAACGTCAACACACATTTATATTCTTAATGAAGTTGTTATTGTAAAATAAAGAGTTTACACGAAGTTAATCACGAGTTTATTTTTATTTATTTTTTTGTAAACGGATTAAAAAGATGAGATATCTTTTGATGAATTTAATTTATTTGGAATTAGACTATACCATAATTAACGAATTTGTTTGATAGAATGACAATTTTCTTGATTAATTGATAATCACTGTGATGGTTTATGAATTTTTTGGAAGTTAACTGAAGTTAATTGATTTGGAATTTAATTATACCATAATTAACGATCCAGTCTGATCCGCACTCTATAAATTGATATATCTATATATGGAATACTCATTTTTCATAGTTAACTATTTTTAAATAAATATTATTGGTAATTATTGGTTTTCAGCTTAATGAGTGCTTAAATATATCAATTATAACAATAATTGTATATAAGGAATATTTGACAACATAAATTTAATTACATACACTCCTTACCTTTTTTTATATCAACCGTCAATTGTCGTCATCTTATAAATTTTACCATTGCTACACTTAATGTACCTTTATTATGGGATCGAAAAATAAATGACTATTAATTGCCAATTGATAACGTCCACATGCCTTTTATATTTTTAATGAAGTTTTTATTGTAAAATAAAGAGTTACTATGAAGTTAACCACCTTTGTTTTTTTAACGGATTACAAAAGATGACATATTTTTTCATTAACCAACAAACACTGTAATAGTTTATATTTTTTATGGAAAATTGATGAATTTAATTGAGTTAGAATTTAACTATACCATAATTAACGCATTTGGTTGGTGCCTTTATTGAAAATAGTATTTCTTCCTTAATTATACGAGAATCATTTACAATATGGAAATTAATAAACCTGTTACTAACTATTGGAGAATATTACCATATATTTATAGACCTTGATAATTTAATGACCCCCTATAAATAATTGATTGTCACTTTTTTTATATGTATACAAATTTATTTAATTATAAAATCAAAAAAATAATGGACCTACGTCTTCAGCCCCAACTTGCAATCAATCGAAGTATATGTGTTGCGTATTCTAACAAGGATCATTTGGTATATATTTTTTCTCATATATATTAATTCATTTATTTTAAATTATGTTTTCTCAAAAAAATTAATTCTATTTTCAACTATATATTTTACTCTCATGTTATTTATATTTTGTTCGAAATTATAATATTTATGTTTCATCGTCAAATATATGAACATAAGTTTTCTTGCCCACTGAATAAATTGTTTATCCAGAAATATTATACGATCATTAAATTGGTATTCTTTGGGACTGTTGGATGATGATAGAGAATACGTTGACAGTATTGTCGAAACAAGTTACTGGAGTTTACCGTCATTCCTAAGAAAGCTCTTCGCATCATTGTTAATGTCTCCGAGTGTTTCAAGACTAGAATATGTATGAGAAAAGACATGGCATCTACTTGCAGATGACATCTTGCGAAGACAATGTAGAATTCTGGGTATAGAAGGTAATTAGTCTTTAGTTTAATGAACTACTTTTTTTAAAAAAATTTAAGATGTTCTTATTTTTTTATGATATTTAATTATCTACTAATATAATTAACTTATATACTCAAATCTTGATAATTTTTTATTACTTTGTTCAGGTCTTCAACTAAGTGATGATATGTTGAAAAACTATACCTTGGTTGAATTGGAAAAACATCTCCAAAGTAATAGAAAATCGCTAAGGAATTTTTGTGATATGCCTTTACCCGATGACTCTTTGATGACCGACGGAAATAACATACTTATCTAGCAAGAAATTAATTTTGATAGATGTCTTTTGAAAGTCGAACATCATAAATTATGCTCATCACTAACATATGAACAAATGACAATCTATTCATAAATTCTAAGTGTTGTGACGAATGACAAGGGTGGTATTTTGTTTGTATACGGTTATGGGTATACAGGCAAAACCTTCGTTTGGCGAACATTATCTGCGGCTTTACGCTCAAAAGGTGAAATTGTTCTCAATGTTGCTTCGAGTGGTGTTGCCGCACTTTTGCTTCCAACTGGTAGAACTGCACACTCCCGATTTGGAATACCCTTGACCATAACCGAAGATTCAATGTGTACAATAACACCTGGAATAAAATTAGCTGCTCTTCTTGATCGGGCAAAACTAATCATTTGGGATGAAGCACCGGTGATGAGTAGATTTTATTTTGAAGTTTTGCATAAAAGTTTGAAGCATATTGCACTTGAAGAAAGAAAGGAATTACCATTTGCTGATAAGGTTATAGTTCTAGGTGGAGACTTTCGTTAGATTCTTTCTAAGTGTCAAGATCTGTTGAACGTGAAATTCGCGATTTCTCCAACTGGATACTCAAAATTGGTGATGGAAAAATTGGTACGAAAGTTGATGGTCAAACTTTAATTGATAAACCAGACGATATACTTCTTCAAACTTCAAGCGATCATGTTGCTGCTATTGTTGAGAACACTTAACCATCTCTTTTATAAAACTTTGGCAATCGCTCATTCTTCGAAGAAAGAGCGATACTTGCACCAACTAATAATATTGTTTAGACAGTGAATGAATACGTAATGTCGATTCTTTCAGGTGATGAACGAATATATATTAGCTCTGACACAATTTGCAAAACATATGTAAATGGAGAAGCTCAGCATCAAGTGTACTCGACAGATTTTCTAAACACGATAAAGTGCTCCAGAATCCCCAATCATATTCTGAAGTTAAAAGTTGGAGTTTCGGTTATGTTGATTAGAAACATGGATCAAGTTTCAGGATTGTGCAATGGTACTAGATTAGTTGTTACGCAACTTGGAGATCGCATTATTGAAGCAAAGATTTTGTCAGGAACTAATGTTGGTATGAAGGTTTACATTCCACGAATAGCATTGACCCCTTCGCATAGTAGGGTCATGACTATAAACAAGAGTCAGGGTCAAACTCTTTCTAATGTGGGTTTGTATTTGCCAAGACCAGTTTGTAACCACGGCCAACTCTACGTCGCAGTCTCTCGGGTCAAGAGTCGTAAAGGATTAAAAATTATAAGTTGTGACGACGATGGTAATAAGACTGCAAATGTTGTTTACAAGGAGGTTTTCCAAAATTTCAAGTGAACGATTTTAAAAAATTGTATTATTGACTATGATTTAATATTTATTTTTTTTGTTCTTTTTATTATATTTTTACTCGATATACCCGCGTAAACGCGGGTTTTCGAACTAGTTTTCCTGAGTTTGGTTTAATTGTCGATAATCGTAAAATTTTAGCCAGTAAATTAAGTAATTGTCAGTTTAAGTTTGTTGAATGATCATCGAACCATGTTGCTCATGTTTTGGCAAATGTGGTGGCTTATAGGTCTGGTTTATGGGTCTAGATTACACATCCTCTTCATTTCTATCCGATGCAATTGCTTTGAATTTGTTTTAATGAATATCCTTTTGGTTAAAAAAAGAAATACAAGAAAAACAAAATAATAATAATAATAATAATAATAATAATAATAATAATAATAAAACAAATTAGGGCCACCTATCATAAGCATTCATGGTTGCCAAACGAGACATAAACCTTATGATTCAAAATTTGACAAATCCACCTATACGCCGCGGGAGAAAATACGTAATTATAATATATTTGAAACAAATTGTGTTTTTACGTATTTTGGTAGCGAATTGTTGATTTAGGCGACTTCGCACATTCAATGTGCGACTTCATAATTTTTATTATTATTTTTTTAATGATTTCGTATTCCCAGAATGCGAAATCTAATTTTATAAAAAATAAAATTAATGTGATTTCGCATTCTCAGAATGCAAAATCTAATTTTATATTAAAAAAATTATTGTGATTTCGCATTCTCAAAATGCGCAATCAAAATTTTATATAAAAAAATTATTGCAGTTTCGCATTCTGAGAATGCGAAACCTAATTTTTATAAAAATAAAATTATTGCGGTTTCGTATTTTGAAAATGCGAAATCACAATAATTTTTTTTTTTTTATAATGAGTATGCGAAATCATTAAAAAATAATGATGAAATCGCACACTAAATATGCGAAATTACCCAATTCCACAACCCGCTGACAAAACACGTAAAAATGCAATTTATTTTCAAATATATTACACTTACGCATTTTTGCCTAAGCCTCTCGTTGTTGTGCAATATACCCGATCAACCAACCTGATTTCTTCTTATACAGTTGTATCTCATCACTCTTCTTCTTAACTGAAATGAACAAACCCGACCCATCATCCATCGACCCGCGATCCGGTTTCTGTCCCGAAACCAAAATTTTCCATAGCCCTCGACCTCCCGTTCCCCTTCCGCCGGAAAACACTCCACTCTCCGTCGCCGGTTTTGCTATCTCCCTTCAATCCACCACCTCCCACCCCGACACCGCCGCGCTAATCAACTCCGACACCGGCCACCGCATTTCCTACTCCCAATTCATACGTTACGTGACGTCACTAGCTTTCTCTCTGCGATCTGAAGTTGGCCTCTCCAGAAACGACGTCGCATTTGTCCTCTCATCTAATTCCACCCGCGTCCCAATCCTCTACTTCGCGCTCCTCTCCATCGGCGTCGCCGTGTCGCCCGCCAATCCCATCAGCACGAAACCCGAAATCTCGCGCCAAATAAATATCTCCAAGCCGGCGATCGCGTTCGCCACGTCAGAAACCGCCGTTAAACTCGCCAGTCACCGGTTTAGAACGATCCTCATCGACTCGGCCGATTTCGAGGACATGATGACGAAAAGGACCTTCGGCGAAACCGGCGAGGTGGAGGTGAGGCAAAAGGACGTCGCCGCGATACTCTTCTCGTCCGGCACGACGGGGCAGGTGAAAGGCGTGGCCGTAACTCACCGGAGTCTCATCGCGGTCACCACGAATTACTATCAGCAGCGGCAGGAGAGGTCGTCTCCGACGGTGGGGCTTTACACGGTGCCGTATTTCCACGTGTTTGGATTCCATTACTGCTTGAAATCGTTGGCGCTGGGTGACGCGGTGGTGGTGACGTCGGGGAGGTTTGATTTGGGGAAAATGCTGAGGGCGGTGGAGGAGCATAAGGTGACGCTGTTGGCGGCGGCGGCGCCGGTGGTGGTGGGGATGGTGAAGAGTGATTTGACTCAGAAATTTGACTTGGGGTCGCTGGAGGCTGTGGGCTGCGGCGCTGCCCCACTCGGCATAGATCTGATCGAAGCCTTTGCTAAGAAATTTCAGAGGGTCTCTCTGTTTCAGGTTAGTCAGTAGAAGACAAAAAATCTCAATAAATTGATAGTTATTCGAAAAAAACACGATTTCTAACTGGGATTGATTGGTAAACAAATGATGAAAGGGTTATGGGATGACAGAAACAAGTGGTGTAGCATTTAGACCAGTGGGTGATGATGAATATGCTCGGTGGGGATCTGTGGGGAAGTTGATTGGGACAAATGAAGCCAAGATTATTGATTTGGAGACAGGCATTGGTTTGCCTCCAGGCAAGCAAGGGGAATTGTGGATAAAAGGGCCAACAATAATGAAAGGTAATTCAGACACTAAACTCCAGTTATGTATTGTGTTTGTATATTTTTGTGGAGTAAGGAGCTCTTTACAGGGTATGTGGATGATGACAAGGCGAATTATGAAACATTGGTATCGGGCGGGTGGTTGAGAATGGGTGACATTTGCTATATCGACGATGAAGGTTTCCTTTTTGTGGTGGATAGGGTGAAGGAGTTGATCAAATACAAAGGCTACCAGGTTATCAACCTAATTAGCCATCTTTTTTTTTTTCTTTTAATCTGTTAAGTAATTACCTGTGAATGTAAGTAAGTATTGATATAAGTTTGTGTTGCTTTTACCAGGTTTCTCCTGCCGAGCTAGAACAACTGCTTCTGTCGCACCCTAATATTGTAGATGCTGCTGTAATACCGTATGAGACCTTATTGTTGTCTCTTTGAATAATAATGAGTTGGTTGCAAAATACAAAAATAAAAAATCTTTGAGGTTTATTGTTTCTGACATTTATTTATTTTAAGTCAATCCTGAAATGTAATACAGTTATCCTGATGAGGTAGCCGGTCAAGTGCCCTTAGCCTTTGTCGTTCGGCGCCCCAAAAGCAACCTTGATGAGCGACAGATTATTGAATTTATCGAAAAGCAGGTACAGTGTAGTTCCCTCTCCGATGTGTCTAATATAGTTTTGAATCTTTAATAGAAAAGCTGTGTTCTGTTTTCTTACAAATTAATCGATTTGCATCTGAATTAGTAGCAACATTTAGTGCAATATCTAAGAACTATCTATCTAATCACGCCCCACTTATCTACAGGTTGCTCCATACAAGAAAATAAGGCGTGTAGCATTCATTAGTTCTGTACCAAGGAGTGCAGCCGGGAAGATACTAAGAAAAGACTTGCGAAAGAGTTCCTTGCCAGATTCTAAGCTTTAGTATCGATGTTTTGTTTTGTCATTACAATAAATACGCCAACATAGATAGCCGTTGCCATGAAACCAAGATCCAATTACAGTCAATCGGACAACAAACTCCACTTCTTATTCGTCATCTAATTATCTTGTTGACCATTATTATGCAAGTGTAATGTATTGCCGTTGTATAAATGAACGGGTTGTTTAACACCAGTTGACGCGTTGACACGTACACATGCAGATACATTTTCATCGCCTACTCGGTGGGAGCAAAAACTAGTTTTGGTATTGGGTTTTAATCACAAGAGCTACCCATAGAATTTATCCTTTAAAAAAAAAAAAATAATAATTATCTCTTAAAATCATGAGTACCATTGACATTTGAGGTAAATACGGCATTTGTAATTTTGAAAGATAAATGGAGTTTTTTGTAATTACACTAAACCTCAAGGCTGGTTTTTGTAATTACACTAAAATCATGTCTTCTGTTTCTCTCCAATAAGTGTGTTCCACGTCGCCGAATTTACTTACAAAATAAACAAACAATCCCAAAAATTCCTATATCCTAGATCAAATTATCAAATTCCAACTGGCTACAAGTACAAAAGTCAACCGACGTACAAACAAATGAATACAATCAAAAATCACACAAGAAAACCAAAAAACAAAGAACAAAAAAGAATTACTTAATTGACTTTGGTCCTCCTGTCTTTACACAGCACATGCCACTCCTGTAACACAGACGACTGAAGCGCACGATGTTCGACCTCCTCCGGGGTCAATTTCGACAACGTCGAAGGTCCTTTAACTTTCCCCTCCCCGTCGTTTTCTTTCTTTTTTCCATCCTCGTCCTTTTCTTCATCCTTCTCTTCCTCTTCGTCGTCATCATCCTCGTCATCGGATTTCGGAGACTTCTTACGCGGCCGTGCTGCCTTTAGCAACGCTATCCGTTCCATTGAGATCCGAAGCCTCTCGGCAGCGGCCTCTTTGACTTCGTCCTCGGGCATGTAATCGATGCTGCCGTCGGTAAGGTCGTCCATCCAGCCTTGTAGATCTGACCCAATCTCCTTTGTGATAGACGCGTCCGAGGCTCGGACCACGAATTTGCAGATCATAGTGGTGGTCTCATCTCCGAGGTCCACGTTTCTGCTCACTTCACTGGCACCGAATATCATCATGCCCACGAAGCCTCCATACCAAGTTTTAGCAGCATAGCATAGCTGTTTAAGGACAATAACTCGTTATTAGAGGAAACGCCTTTTTTTTTTTTCGTTTCTTTCTTTCTTGTACGAAAATCTTATAAGAAAATCAAAAAGTAAATTATACAAGGTCTAAGTACTCGCGGAAGCACCTCTGGACGGAACGATTTCTCTGTTACGTGTATAAAAAGTTAATATTTTTCTTAATCATATTTTGATACCAAAAGAATTATAAAAGAAGATTGAAATTATGGATTTCAGATCTTAAGCTTTACAAAATCTAAACGTTTTCCCATTGTGATGGAAATTTGCAAAATTATGAACTAAAAATGATACTCCCTCCGTCGCACACAGATAGACCACATTACTATTTCAGGTGTCCCACAAAGATAGGTTTGTTACTACATTTAATACGTATTAATTTTTCATTTCCATGTGTACCCCTATTCAATTATTTGGGATAATATTACTCCGTTTATCTGACTAATTTGTTATGGAATTGTGTAAACAACACCGATTTCTAGACCCAAAGTGATTAATGGTACATCTTTCAATAATTTTTTTTTGGAACCATAACTAAACAATTAATTAAGTAGGGGCGAAAATGGAAAATGCAATATGTTAACTATATTACCTAACATTTTCTTAATCTGTGTCAAATATAACTGTAACTCTTATCTTTGTGTGGATGGACGGAGTATAAGATATCCCTAAAAAACTCCAATCACAACCTAAAACAATTTAATCTAAGAAGCAAGATGAAATAGGTGCAAGTAAACCAAGAGTATCAGTAATTGATAGAGATCGATTTATTATATTTCATTTAACTATGTTTTAATTATGCTTATTTAAATAATTAGTTTGCTTTGGGCCCATAGGGTTAGGGTTATTTATCTATTAAAGTAATAGGGTTGCAGCCTTTTTAGGTGTCGAGATATCAGAGAAAATAGGGCAGATTATCTCTGCTTGGACAGGAAGTAAGAGCTTACGCTTGGGACAGACTTCGTCAGTTAAATTGTTACTCTTTTCTATTCTGAGTTCAATATTAATATTCTATTTTCTTATTTATTCTTTCCTCAATCCCTTGACTCTATCAGTAATGGTGGTAAATTAAAGTAAAACCCACCTGGAATCCAGCAACTGTCCGAATGATATGTGAGCAAACTTTGTGGAAAGGCTTAGAAGACAGAGATTTCAAGCCGCTGAGAAAAGGCGACTCCCCATACTGCTGGGCTGCTGTAGCTCTAAAACCACTTCCTTCATATGTATACGTACCGGTACACTCCACAATGGCAGGTAAACTAGGCCACAGACGAAAATACTCAACAGGTGAGATTTTATGTGGCAAGAGAAGTTCGGTAAGAGGAACTTTATACGGCTGACATCTTAGAATCACAGGCTCTCCGTTTTCAGGCCTTAGACTTCTCTTTTGTCTCATAATTTGGGGATCCTCCTCAGAATAATCCCCTTCATAATCACCCTGAGCACCATTACCATGAAACGGATAGTAAAGGACTTGGACCCAAAGAGCGCATCGCTCGAAATGGGAAACACCAACAGTCACGCTGCACAGAACTGGTTCCTGGATTGATAGAAATCAAATGTATTTCTGAGTATGATAAATTTAAAAGAGAGAGAGAGAGAGAGAGAGACAGACAGACACAGAGAGAGTATTATTTAAGATCCCAGAGTTGTTATTAAGTGAATGATACAACTAATGCTTTTACTAGGCAGATTAGAATAAGTTCAGTTATGCCAAAATTTTCCAGAATATGAAAAAATATAAGAACAATTTAGAAAGAGAAAGAAAAAACATTGCCACAAAGTAACCAGTAAGGAGAAAAGTCATGATTAGATATTGTGAATATAGAAGTCTAAAGCAGTGTATACGCTCATTTGTTAACACCTCAATGTTCTCCATCACGTTGGAACAAAGGTGAACTTGGAGAATTAAGCTATACAAGGTGAAATGAACCAGATAAAGAAATAAAGAAGGTAGTATGCCCAACTTTACCTGTGAATTAAGATCACGCAACTGACGCACTGCTTGAGGAGACCCATCCATGAAGTATAAACCCCCAGATAGACCAACTCGGATGTCTACGCGGTTTAATTCAATCTCAGTAAGATTCAGAACCTGCAGTAGTTCACCTGTTCGATCAGTTTGGTACATCCAATGAAATGCTAATAATGCAAACTTGGAAGAAGATCTATGATCATTCACCAACACACAAGGAGATCATAGTGGGTAAAAATGCAATGACTAGCTGCTTGCCGGTTCTGTTTTGGCACTTCTAGAGTGGGACATTTCGGTGGCATTTGGATGCCATTTCATTTCCAGATTTCCCCCTAATTGAGATTTTTTTCAAGTTTTATAAAAATTACACTATTCACTCACTTTTACTATTTTCCCCCACCAATTACTTCAACTCATTTTTAAAATAAAAATCATTCAATCACTAATAATAAATTCACATTTTTCCATAAGTATCACTATTCACCCACTCACATAACTCTAACTACCAATTATATACAATCATTATTTTACTATTATATATCAAATCAACTTTAATCATTACATTTCCATCTTATATTTATTCCCACACTCAAAATTATTCATTTTTCTTTCAAATATATATATATATATATATATATATATATATATATATAACCAAATCAAAATTTTCAAAATGAGAGTATACAATAATATCCAATCGTACTCTTCACAATTCTAGTTCAAAATTGGAGCCATTTCTTTTTGAGAGCCACCACAAGACTCTAAATCAAGGACTCGAAAAAGCTGCAGTTTAGGCTTCATGTATTGTAATTCATACCACCTATAGTTTACTAGTAGCTTTAATAATAATCCCACTTTTTACTCACTACCTTAATTAAAAAACACGGGCACTTGATTCAATGGAATGCAATTTATAGCTAAATACATTACAAGCTGTCCTAGATTGCATTTGTTTACTCGAAACCCTACTCAGAGCAGCGCCAGAGGCAACTAACAGCAAACTTACCTTCAAATGCAGAGTAATACGTCCATCATTTGGATCTGCCAAGTGATACCCTTCAACATAGCAAGGATCACTACTACCACTCAAAGTTACGGCACTAGGAGGAACCTTGATCAAACTTGAGTCAATCCCTTTTGTCAACAATTGAGTTAATTCATTGGGATCTGGTCTCCACAGTTCTAAGACAGCCTTATGAATCAACCCCTCCAGTTTTCGGTCCTGAGCTGCTGATGCATCATAGAACTGAACAGTTAGCTTGTGGTGGCTAAATGGGTAGTCTCCCCTGGTTTCACTAACACCAGCCCATCTGAAAATGAGAAGAAAACAAGATCAGGTAACCAAAAGAGAAGAAAGAAAAAAAATCCAGAAATAATAGCTACAAGAACAATTATATAGATTTATACTCTAAGCTGTCAACCATTCCTTTTGGACAAGCTTCAGCAACAACAAAGCAGGCTTTTAGTTCTATGATAAAACTGATTTTTGCAAAGCATTCAAAACTACACTGCGAGAAACCAATTAAATTAAACAAGTGGAAAGATCAGCACATAGGCCAAATGGACAAATAAATTGCTTTAGATAGGCAAAATCTCCTCCGGACAGTGACATTGCAGGTTTAACAATGAAACAAAGAAATGAGCAAGGGTCATGCAGTGTTAATAACATTTATTAAGCCTTGCAGTCTAGCCAGCCTGGATTGTTCTAAATTACACGATCCATAGGTTGAGATGGAATCTAGTCACTGTACAGTGGTTAACAGGCTTTTAATTAAACCAAAAAAGAGTGAAGACATAATATAATCACATGCTTTATGACAATTTATCAGATAAATGTAAGGTGAAGACGCATATTTCAATGTACTTGAACATTAATTTGTAGCTTTACATCATTACTAATAATGCATAGATGTCATATGTGCATGCATGAGTACAAGTCCCTACACATCACATACATTAATGTCAGTTGTTTGCAATTTCATAGTTCCCCAGTCGAACTAATATATATAATCAAATCAAAAGGATAAAATGCTTACTTATCATCTGGATGACTTGAAACGTATTTAATTCTCTGTAGTATTAAACGGCATTGGTGCTTGTTCACTGAATCAGCAGAGGGATTGGTTCTAAATTCTTCAAGCTCCTTAATCAGCAATTGCCCAGCCCTCGCATTACGTGATCCCAGACGCTGTGCGCATAGAAGAACTGCTTGAACATCTTGAAGCCTATTTGTTGTGCTTGCAGATGAGTCAATGTTGAATAGAATTTTATGGATATTTGATACAATTATGTTCAATGGGTCATCAGGGTCATCAGCAAGAAGGGGGTCCAATCCCTCCAAATTAATGTGCTCCGAAATAGCCCAGAGAAGACGAGCACTGACTCTAGGAGTGTTAACCTGCCAAATAAGATAAAATATTGTAATGAGTAAACACTATAGGAACAATTAAAATTTTATTTCTTTTTCTAAATCATAGCGCAACAAATGTAATAGCAAGCAATAACTAGAATCACAGCTGCACAGTATGCAATTAATATCGACGAATGAAAACAGAGATATAAAGCCACAAAGCTGGTTCCACTATAAAACTCTAATTAATGTTCCCGGTTTTCAGAAAGAATATAATATCAAAGTAGTACAAACCTCGAGGAGATCCTTAACAAGTTCTCGCTGCAGATTCTGTAACCGTGTTTCATTCAGTATCTGGTCTTGAGAAGCCCCATCTCTCACTCTTTTCACACCACCTCGGGTGTCATAAATGTGGCATAGTCTGACAAGCAGCTTCAGATAACAATCAATGGCATATGTCCGACCATCACAATCCCATTTAACACATGGTCTACACACTTCCACCACTTCCAAAGCTGGTTCTGTCCAATTCAACGCACCATAACCAGTTCCATAAGCTAAGGCTCCAATCACTCGGCTTTCCATACCTGAACTCTTTTGCTCAGGCAATGGCAAGGACAACTGAAAGCAGCTCTCCACCAGCATGGCGACTAATTCTTCTCTAAATAAGCTCTTGCTAGTGACACCATTTAGGTCATCCTTTATTCTCGCATCCTCAAATAGAGAAGCAATGTCTGTTCCCGCAACTGGTTTTTGACCTCGACGAACGCTCTCCTTTGAAAAAAGATCAACACAGAGCGCCGTTCGACAGATGCATGCCAAAGCATGCATTCGATCTGATTCCGCCCTCAAGTTTCTCACCATATGAAGCAGCTTTTTAAACAGTGACACCTACAACAGTGAACAAAGGCACACCAAAATATGATTTCATCAAGCATGCCGTATATTTTAGTAAGAATTCTGAATTTACATAAAAGGACATATATTCATACTTAGTATCAAACTCGCAAGAATGTGTGAAATTAATTCATGATATACCTGCATACTAAGGTCAAGGAGATGCAAATTAGTAACGACAGCTCTAACTATGCTCTCGCGTGCAGAAGAATATTCCTGTCTGTCCCAAAGTGTGAGGATTGCGATAATTGATACAGAGGCCCATTCGGGCTTCCCTCCAGGAACATCGGCCAAGTATAACATATTAATCCCCACCTCAAAGATCAGTGCAGGGTCCAACGACGATACCAAAAATGGCGCTAAATGTGACACCACATCGGACACTCCTACGAAGCTCTCTGCATTCCCAGTATCAGTAGTTGTATTATTCCTACTATTTGTTGACCACGATAGCTTCTTGATCGACTCTATTGAACCAGAAGCCATTGCTTTCACTGCATAAACCAACGGAAAAATGGTTGCTCTAAAGCTTTCCACTGGTAGAACTAATGATCGTGACATCAACGCATTTCTCCTCTTCCACACAAAATCAACCATAGATGAAACCCATTTTGATCGGATGGCGACAGAGTTTTCAGTGTCGATTAACTTATCTCCAGCTAGCCGACTCATCCTCTTCGTTTCGAATTCCTGAAAAAGTTTACCGATGGATTCGAATGCAACCTTCGAAACGACATCGGATTTATCAAGCATGTTTTGAGCAACACGATTCCACCAATTGGAGACGCGATCGAGCAAGTTGATATTGTTTTCGCACAACGTCACGAGATCGTCTCGTGCGAGGATGCAACCTAGGGTTTCGGTGATCGAAAACCGGAGATTATCACTATGGGAATCGAAGCAGGCGGAGATTTCCTTATTGCAGTCATTAATGAGTTTTCCAAGGCGGTAGGAGGGGATGGCAGCGAGGATCGAGATGGCGGCCGCAGTGACGTCAGGATCGGGGAAATCGAGATCGTTACGAATGCCGGTGCACACGGTTTCCCATAGATCGGCCGTGAGACGAGTCGAGCGGATTAGGTCGAAGGCAAGCTTTTTCGAGACCGCGGAAGCCGGGGAGGCGACGATCTCTTCGACGGCAGATTTTGCGATGACGGAGATATCTCGTCCGGCGGCGGATTGTTGCAGTGCTTGAAGTAACGCGCCGGACTGCCGGAGCGCGTCGTTGGACCGGAGATCCGCTTGGATCTGAGCAAACAGTATGTCCATTAACGAGGTTCTGTTTCACGCCGAAAACTGAAATATCAGAGCTTCAATTTGAGGGGAATGAATCTCAACCGGAATTGTTGCGGAGCTTGAAGCATCAGCTTATATTTTTCAACTGAAATGTCAGAACTCGCACGGTGGCGAGGGATTTTCAAAACAGTTGATTAGTGCCGGCGATATGTACCGGAGAGGTACGGTGGTTGACAGGTGGAGTTGGTAAAGCTTTCAACTTTTGGAGTTGTATTAGCTGCTGACGATTTTACTTCAACCTCTCGTTTTTCAGCGGGAAGTATACAAGTCGCTACTTCATTTCGACAAACTAAAATCGCTACTTGACACCAAGTGTGATGGGCTGGATCACAAAGAGTTGGACTATTTTATGAAATAAACTTGCAACTTATAAATATCTGGAAATTATTACGTATTTCATGGAGTACGTGTCAAACGGGTATTTTATTGTCATCATGTGAATATATTCAATTATAAAGTTCAACCTTAGTGAAAAAATGACCAAAATAGAAAGTTGTACTATTTTCACCAAGTTATCTAAATGAATACACAAACTAATGAATATCTTGTGTTGAAATAATGAACTTTTAGTAACAAACTATCTTGTTTAAAAATTGGAAACTCTCTTTCCAAAATCAAATTCATCAATACTGGAAACTGAATCTAACACAAATTCAATTGGTTCCACATAGCCTTTTCTGATCAAATCTCAAAGTTTTTCTTTTGGCGGTAAACATGAAGAATAAAGATACCTCGTGGTTTTTTAAGGTGAATAAATGATAATTAAGGATATTATGATGGTATGTAGGAAAAATCCAACTTAATTTGAGTTCGTCGGCTGAATTAAGTAAATTGGTAGAACTAGCAATAACCTAATTCATTTTGCCCTTAGATTCTGATTTGAAAAAACACTCACCCTATAAAAATTCATGACAAACGCACGCTTCAAGCACATAAATCTTCCAGAAGCATTACCACTTGGGAACCAGAATCGTACCACCACGGCTACAGGTCATGATTCCCCATTTTGGAGAACCGTAGCCAACTATTTGTGTGCATCTAAACGTTAATTAAATTCAACTAAAACAATAGTTTGAGCTTTACAAAAAGTTAATTTCCCAGTAAACCCATAACAAGGACAAGCAACATGCCTTCACTAGCTCTACAGAAAAATAACATAATCACATCTACTTTCACGAGTGTATCATCCAAAAAGGTGAACCCGTTTTTCCTTTTTTTTCCCCTATTCAAACTCACAGGTTTCCATCAAATGCCATTACAAGACGAGAGTACATCTTTCCATTTCTCATATATTGAATTTTGAAGGAACGGTATCAAAATCCTCGAAATCAAGTCTCTGGCGCTCCCTTCCAACCTGAATAAACAAAAGAACCAAAGATAAACCCATTAACTGGAAAAGGAAGAAAGAAAAAAAAAAAAAAAAAAAAAAAGAGCAAGCAAATAATAAATGAGAGCAGGATGCTCCAACTGTCGACAGATTTATGTACCTTTCCTAGGTAAGAAGGGTCGCATGACATCATCTCATTCATGGTCGTTAACTTTTTTGAGAGCATCATAATTCTGAAACAAAGTTTAAGAGCGCAGGTTAGACCAGTGCCTCCATGGTATTGTAATCTAGCAGATAAAGCAATTGCTTTTTTAAGACCATAATGTGTAACTAGAGATGCTGGGATCTATAAAGCAACAATTATGATACTGGTTTACAAATGCCCCTTGATATTTGGTTCTATTTCACAAATAACAGCCTCAAGGAGGTATTTGTTAAATAAATCCAGACCTCTTGGGATTATTGTAATTTTGAAAGGTAACTGGGCCTTCTTGTGATTAGGCTAAATCTCAGGGGTATTTTGTAACCCATGACATTACTACAGCACTACAGCATGATTATTACAATTCTTTTCATCAATTTTTCTAGAGAAGTGGCATCGTACAACTGTCAAGGATTACTTTAATTTTACTTCAAAGATTCAAATCATTAAAGTATAATACGCACCTTTGGATTGAGAAGTCGACGCGTTCAATCATCCCACAGGTTTTGTACTGTTCAGGATCCTCAAGGAATCTAACCATTCCGTCTTTCTGGTTAATAGTCGCATAAATCTCGCCCCCTTGAATCTAAAAATCCAAAAGATACAATATCATCACTGACATAAGATCAACTGTTTCCAATGCATTTTATAAACAAAGAGATCATTTGATGCTTTAACCTACCATCTGAAGGACATGCATCTCAGCCTCTTTGGGGCTGTTTAGTTGGACGGTATTAGCAATATCTTGGAGTGAGAGAGTCAGGTAAGTCTGAGTCAACCTCTGAATATTGCGTTTGTACATCGACGTCACCACTTGCTTCACTAACCCAAGATTCTTGTCCTGGAAGTGGAAAAAAAGTTGATATCAGACCTGTTAAGCAGAAATTATAATTGCAGCGCTTTTAGTTTTAAATGAATCGTAAGACTTACACTTTCAAACTTGTCCCTGTTTGTTCGCACAAACGTCTCAAGCTCTGATACTTTTCCAGTACTATAACTATTCACCAACTCAAGGTAGGTCTGCTCGAACATAGATAATAAATGGAAGTTAAGCATAATGCACATCCAAAAGAACATTAGAGCATACAAAAAATGTTCATAAGAATGACAACAATAGTAAAGTCTTGCCATAATAAATTGAGGCCCCGAGGGAAAGAGCAGTAAGGGAATGTTTGGACTAGGCTTCCTTGGGATTCTGAATTCTGGTATTCAGAATCTTGAGTATTGAGAATTATGTGAATAGTAGGAATCTTTGTTTGTTATAGGATTCAGAATCCTTTACTTTTTACTGTAAATGTCAAATCATGCCTGGAAGGTGGATGATAATGTATTTTTATATTGTATTTGATTTCAAATCATGTCTGGAAAGTGGATGATAACGTATTATTGTATTGTATTTAGTAATATTTAATTTTTTAAATATAATGATGATGTGATAAAATAATTGAGTGTGGGGTAAGGTGTAAGAAATTATTGGTTGTGGGTTGAAAATTTGAGTCATAGAACAAACGAGGATTGGGATTTAGAATCTCAATCCTGTTATTGGGAGTCCTAAACCAAACAAGCCCTAAAAGAATCAACCACCCCAAACCCCAACCTCCCAATGATTTCAGATAAAATTAATAACAATTTCATAATTTTCAACAAATTTAAATGTATATTCACATCAATAGAACAGACTGAATCATATTGCTGATCAAGGTTGGTTGGATCACATTAAACCCAAGGTCCAACTCAAATAATACTTCAGTCATTTGGGTAAAGCTTGCATAATTGGTCAGTTTTTCCCATCAATCTTGAATGGACATTGGTTTCTCAATAGTTGTCAGACTCCCTCAGAAAATGGTTAATTGTTGAAGAATTTAAAGTATGCGCACTGACATCCATAAAAATGTACTTCAAGCATTGGATATTTGGGCTACTGACGAGATAAACAAAACATAATGTCCCCAAGAAAATGATGCAAACAGAAATGGACATTTGATACCCTATACCCTGGTAAAAAGAGAAAATAGATTGACAGATGTATACCTGAGAGAAGTTTTTTAGATTCCTTTGAGCAGCTGAAGAAGTATACTTGGGGAAACTCGTGGAGAACTGCATCAGGATAAAAACAGTTATGCATCAATTTTTAAGTAAACAGCAGAGACAAGCTGAGAGTAAACATGCAAACCAAAATTTCTAAATGAAGACATTTTGACAAAAAATCAAAAGTTGAAATTTGTCGAACAACTGGAGAGGTTTGTTTCGAAAAATATACCTCAACATAATCTAAGCACCAAAAACTAATGATTTTCACCATAACATAGCTGATATTTAACATAAAAGGATCGAGTTAATTGGACAAGCATGCAATCACATCAATACTCCCATGTACCTGCCCAAGATGAATGAGAGAAACCAGAATGTATTTTTTGTATGCTTCAACTGCTATAGCACTGATAATGGGCATAGGGGCGGTTACAACCTAAGAAATATAGCAAGAAGAAAGATCGGAGAAACAAAGATTGAAGCTACAGCATCAGAGAATATTACAAAAATAAGATCTAGCATGAATCACTATGTAATAGTAACAAAAATTAGTTTTACATACATTGTGTAGGAGCTCCAAAGCTTTGGTATACTGCTTTTGTCCTATGCAAATCATACCCCTGGAGTTGCGTCAGATATCAAATATGCTTTAGAAAATTTCTTGTGAAAAAACCAATAAGCTTTATATAGCTGAGAAATGCTTTAACTTGTCAATTAACCAAAGAAATATGTTTACAGCATGCGACTTCAATATTGGAATATTACATTGATCAAATTTCAATACATAAAGATACCATCAAGACTATGCAGTATATTCAGACTCATGAACCAAGTCATTTGACTCCAAAGTGAGCCATTTTAAAAAGTGGTCACTTGCCATTTGCCAATTAAGCCAATCATGACTGAGCTCAAATTCAAAAGTTTGGAAGCATGAAGTTGGAACACTGAGTCCAAATTCATAATAAGTCAAATCCAAATAAGTCAAACCACTACATCCTCACTTCCAAGAAGCCAGATGTAGACTTAGCATCTTATTATAGACAAAGATCCATTGGTGCAGAAGGCAAATACAATAACAGCAGGAATTTATAAACATGAGGCAACTCTAATTATTCTTTAAATTAAATAATAATAATTATTATTATTATAATAAAAAATTAAGCACACACAATAGGCTTCTGCGTAACCAGAGCTATCAAAAGCAATATCTTACACTACGAAGTCATCTGACAAAGGGAGGAAGAGACTATTTAGAAGAGCTGAGGCAACTAACCCATAATAACAATACAGAAAAAGATCACGAGGCTGATCAACCTCAAATATCTGGTCCTCCAAAATGGAAAGACCTGTTTTGTAGCACTTTGACAATAAACAGAGGAGAAGAAAGTCAGGATGCAAAGTTGTTAATTGTTCAGTAGGCAACTGAAGCTTGCGAATGGCCGTCAACAATGGAGCCACACCACGCACAGGGTTTTCCATAAACATAACTTGGTCCTTCAACCTTTTACAAACAGATATAACTGCAAGTCAAGAGGCCACCAAAAATTTTAAAATCAGTAAGAGAACAGCCAAAAGAAATGAAATTGGCATTTAATAGAATGGTTACATTTCTCAGGTGCCAGACGGATTTGCTCTGCAGCACACACATTGATAAATCTGGCTACACAGATCACAAGCTCGTTCGCTTGGTCTTTTGAAATTGGTGCGGATGTCCGTGCCTCCCTGATATGAACAGTGTACAATTTAATAATAAAATAAATTATTCCAGTAATCATACAAGTATCACGAAAAATGAACTGATTCCAATTGCCAACAAACCCTATATTCTCAAAAATCCTTACGCTTCTTAATAAATTCAAAAACTAGCTTCTACGAACACATCCTCAACAAATAATGCGCAAATCACGGACAAAAGAACGTACTAAGCCGCAAAGGGGGCAAAGGAAAAAGAAAAACGCCATCATTCATTCTAACATCACACGATGATATAACAAAAGAAATAGAATTTTTAACTGACAAATAAACCCTAGTTTTCACAAACTCCATTTCTCGATAAACTAAAAACAATGTGCGCATAATAAGAAGAATACTTACAAAACGTAGAGGTAGCCAAGTGAATGTAACGATGGATCAAGTTCGTCGAGCACAGGAGCGAGCTGGGCCGATTCGGAGTGGAGCGTGTCATCGATCTGTTTCAAGTAGTTGTGAAGCTGAGTTAAATCGCCGCCCGAAAGCCCTTGGATTTGAGCTACCACCGATTCAGCTGAGCTTATATTTAGATTCATCGCTTCAAAGGCTTTCAACTTCACTCCCTTCGTTAATTTATGAGGAACTCCTAAGCTGATTACTGAGAGGGGAAACGGGAAAATAGTTCCTCCTTCGTGGAGAGCAGGGAGTTTATACGAAAATCATGTCAAGTTTTGGGCCACATTCACGAGAATAATTGGGCTTCGAAGGGTAGTACTATTGGCATCCAATATGGGAAGTTTTCTAAAACTTCCCCAACAAATAGTTTTTTTCCGTAGTTTTTCTAAACTTTTTTTTTTTTTAATTTTTTAACAAATTACATCATAAACTATATGAAAACTAACAAACTATATTAAATTTATGTAAAAAGACTCTTGAACACCTTTCAACTTATGTTTTGGACTTTGACGTGCTTCACTTCTGCTACTATCGTGTTCATCATATTTTTGCGATTCAAAATAACAAATTTCACCTTAATAGAAGTCCATTTATCCTGTTAAATCGTTGGTCGGAATTATCAAAAACACATTTTTCCGACCAATTCCGCCAACTTCCGATCAACCTTTCGGCCAACTCCAACTTTCTCTGAATAAGAAAACAGAAATCGAATGGTACTAGTTTCAGGTTCAACGTAACTGGAGTTGGAAGGAGAGTCGGTCTAAAATTAGCAAAAATTATATTTTTGTAATTTTGACCAGTTATTTGGCAGGGCAACTGAAATTCGATTGAACTGAAATTTGGTATCTAAGTCGTAAAAACGTGGAGAACACGATGGTGCTAGAGGTGAGCTGAACTTCCGAAAATATAGATTAACCGGTTTACGGGAGCTTTTTTTGCCGTAATTTCAAAATAATAATTATTTGACAATTTCATGTAATTTATGAGGTAATTTGCCCAACAGAAAATACAACCCTATTCCGACCATATCCATATATTTTAGCCACTATAAATTCCGAATGAACCCCTCATAACCAAATAATCCATGCCTTTGACCTTGAGTTATTTTATTGAGTCACCCTTTGCTGCTCAAACTGCAGCAGCAAATGTTATTCGTACAGTCGTCGATCAAGGTATGCAAAAAAATGGATTTGTTTGAAAAGTAAAAAGGACAAATGAAGAATATTGGACCAAAATAACCTAATGAAATGTCTATTATACTTTTTTTACATTTTACATTTTTCATCACCCACCACCTTTTCCATTCCCCATCTTTCTTCCTCCTCATTAACACACATAGTGACATTCAACCACCACTCGAATAAAAAGAACGGAAAAGAGAGCACGTAGAGATGATAATGGGATGGAACAAGCGAATACTTTAGGACCCTGATTCGCAATCCACCTCACGGGGCGGAGGGTCAACCCACCACCGGCACAGGCCACGGCTGCTCGTTTTTAATAAACTTTAATTTATATTATAAAATTATATATATATATTACACACACACACACACACACACACACACACACACACACATATATATATATATATATATATATATATATATATATATATATACATATATATATCACTTATATAATAAACGAAAAGATTCCTATCCTACGTGTCTGTTTGGAAAGTTTTGGGCTGACGTGTAATTTTGTGGTGGTTTAAATGCTTATTGACGAATTTTGGAGGTTTAGAGACTTACTAACTATAAGAATAATAATATCTACCTAATTTATTATATTTTCTTTAAATTTAATCTTTTCTTTTTTTTAATTTGACTAATTTAATATTTTTCTTTGATTATATATTTTCTAATTCAATGTTTTCTTATTCTTCTAATATAAATATATAATAAGTCATATATAATTCGAAAAAAATCAAATTACTTATCTTAATTAAAAAATAATTTATAAAATAATGTTAATTACAAAATAAATAATTATTTATTAATAATCTAAAAAAGTTGCATTTAAGAATAAAAGTTAAAATATTTTATTCTTAGGATTTAAAATATATAATATAATTAAATTATAATTTATTTGCAATAATCTAAGTATGTAACTAAGTATTATTAACGAATTCAATTTCAATATAAAAATAGAAATTTATATAATAATAATTAATAAATATTACTTAGACATCATTACAATACGACACGGGTTAAGAATATAACGTCTTTTCAATTTGTCTAACTATGTAACTAAGATTTTTTTATAAAATTTACTTTAAAATATTAAAATATAAAAATATTGAATAATAATTAATTAATATAAATTAAACACGGGTCGAGCGTGTAACAAGTTTTGAAATTATTTAAATATTTAAATATGAAATTATTAACGAATTTAATTTAAACATTGAAATAAAAAATTATTTAACAATAAAAAATAATAGTTAGTTAATAGGAACTAGCCATTTGTATAAGACACGAGATGGGAATACGATATCTTCTTTTTTTTTTTTTCTTATTCTTAGATTTAAAAACTCTATAACATCTTTTGAATCTGTCTAAGTATGTAACTAAGAATTATAACAGAATTTAATATAACATATTAATATAAAAATATTTAATAATAATTAATTAATATAAGTTAGATACTGGTTGAGCGTGTATTAAGTTTTGGATTTATTTAAATATGTAAATATAAAATTATTAATGAATTTAATTAAAATAAAAAAATTATTTAACAATCAAAAATAATAGTTAATAAATAGTAATTAGCCATTTGTATAAGACACGAGTTGAGAATTCGCTATCTTTTGAATTTTTTTTATTTTTAAATTTAAAAACTCTATAGTGATCAGAAATAGTTTTTAATATTTTTAACACACATGTGTTAAACTAGTATTTATTATATATATAACATAAGTATGTATATATATTCAAAATGCCAAATACATACCAGGAACTGAGTAGCCTAACCGGTCATGGGTAGGCTTGAAGTATGAGAGGTCGCGTGTTTGAATCCCCCCAGCGATATTTATATATATATATATATATATATATATATATATATATATATATATATATATATATATAAAGATCACATTTTATAAATGGTAATATCCTATATATTTTCACACCCATGGTTCATTCTATTTGTATTCATTTAATTATTTAATATCCTATTAGAATTTACTTTACTTACCAAATAAATTCTTAATAAATTTAATAAATTAAGTATTATACTTTTTAACATGGGGCCGGATATTGGCACCCCAAAATTTGATAATTTGATCACATTATATTTTGGGCAAAAATAGACATATTTGAAAAGATAAAAATAACCGTCTTATAAAATTAATTTAAACATTTAAAAACATACATCTCCTTCCTCTCAAAACCTTCAAGAGCCACCTCCAAACAAAACCCAATAATGAAAGATTTTAGTATGAACAAAATGAATGATACAAGTTTTATCTATAATTTTCAGTGTTACAATAATCAAGTTGCTGTTTTTGTGCGTTTTCTCATCATTTTTTTGTCATAAATTAGTTTATTAGGGTTCATTGTCGGAATTGTGTTCGAATTGGTATTGATGAACATAAAGAGGTTGTTCAGAAATCTTTTTCGAACATAACATAAATTTTGTCAAGAAACAGACTGTTCGGACCAAATTTTCGAATATTACACATTTATTCTAAAAAAAGATTCGAACATTACACAATTGTTCAAAAAAAAAAATCGAACACTGCTTCATTGTTCGTGAAATCAAAGTCGATTCCTACGGTAGTCCAAGTTTTTTTTTTTCAATTTTTTTTTTGGAGAAACACCAATTTTTACATACAAGAGACTCACCCTAGATGATTGATTGGTTATTATGATCCATCTTCTTGTTATTGCTTTTTCAAAATATTTTGGAAAAAAAAACTCTTCATCTTTCCCATTTTTTTCTTCTCCTTTCTTCTTCATTTTGTTCCCTTTTTTTTCTTCTGGCTTTTCTACGTTTTCTTCATTGTTTTTCCTTTGTTTTATTTTATAACTTCTTTTATTTATATTATATATTAGATAGAGGGTAAAGTAGGGAGTTCATGGGATTGATTTAGTAAAGTTTTAATATATTTATAACATTATTGGGGTATTCTCATTCATGAGGTCAACTTATCAAATTTTGGGGTGCAAATATTCGCTCCCTTTTAACATTTAAAAGTCTCAATTACAATTAATTTTGAAGTAAAATTTGATTCCACACTAGGAAGCAAATAATTAATGCACATGGAGTAACTAAGTTTTTTCTTAATCAACATTAATATTTCGATAAATAAACTTCATCATAATGGCGCAATGCTACGACTCATGAAGAAGCATTTTTTTAGGCAAACACTTGTGTTAGGTCAGATTGACATGTCATGACCCGTTAAACCATCTGACCCGATATAATAATGTATTTGTTATTGTAGTATAATATATTGGTTTTTATGCTCAAAAGTTGGTTTTTATACTATAATGTATTGGTACTATGATGTATTGATTTTTCACTATAATGTATTGGTTTTTGTACTATGATGTATTGATATGAAATTTTGTCCGGCCTAAAAAGAGTGTTGCCCTTCTTTTTTTTTTTCTATGCAAACAAATTTAGTATTTTTCTCCTTTGGACATTCATTACAAACGTGTTACTAATCCTAATAAAGGCAGAATTATATCTATTCGTGTTCGGGCCGACTAATTTTGCTTCATACCAAATTTAATTTCAATTTAAGTTATATGTCGATCACTTTTTTAATAAAATTATATTTTCTCTTTAAATCAACTGGAAGTTTTTCTTTTTCTAGAAAACAGAACAATAAGTAAAATAGAGGAAAATGCAAGCTTTAAAGAAAAAATAAGCTAGCAACAAAAGTTGATTTGATCCTTTTTTTTGTTTGTTTGTTTTTTGTTCACATTTATCAAAATTATTAAAAAGTTCTTGTTATGTAAAATTAAATAAGTTATGTGATTTTACATTTTCAAGTGATTGTACATTCAATTGATGAAATTACTCAAACATTTGTTTAGATAAATATCGAAATAATTTATTTTTATTTGTATATTTCTTAAATTTACTCATAAATAAATGTTGGTTCGGTGAGTGGATCTTTTTCAATCCACTTGGGTCAAACACTATTTAGCTTGCAAAGCGGTTTGATAAGACTTAGATTGAGTTTAGTTTTGCATCGATTTGGCGGTCTGATCCAAGTAAAAAATAATATTATATATATAGATACACACACAATGTGAATCGTTTGATAAATCAAACAAAATCAAATACATAAAAAGGAAAAAAAACTATTTTAAGTATTGGAAATTATTAAGTAAAATCAATTATTATTTAAATTAAATAATGAATAAAAATTAAATTATTCATTGAATCACACCTTTGTAGTTTAACAAATATGTAATCCATTATCTTCAGTGACTTTGTTATTTTTAACATTAACATACTTTGGGACTACGATGCAAGATATTAAACTTTTATATATATTTTTTAAATAATAAAAAGTAATTGATCTAACTTGATTTGCTTGATTGATGTAAATCTTGATATTATGGTTCAATTGATTTTTAAAAGGTGTTTCACCATAGATTTATGACGTGATCTACTCATATAAAAGCAACATATCAACACATATAAAAGCAACATATCATCACATCAACCCCTATTTGTTAATTCTGTTGACACCTTGCTGAGGTGTCAACTCCTTATATATCCAATTTACAAGTGTCTTTTTCTTATTAATCTAAATTCTGATGTGTCAAATTATGAAAAATTCCTATTAATTCCTCCCTTTTATAGTTTTTGGCCTAGGGTATATAATAGGACTTTTTTTTCTTAATTTTTTTATACCTCATTAACATTCATCCCTAATCATCCGTGAACATTCACTTTTTTCATTTTCTTCCTCCAAAAATTTTCTAGGCTTCCTCTCTCTCTCTCTCTCTCTCTCTCTCTCCTCTCTTTTTTACAGCTGCTCCCCCCTCTCTCTCTCGACTCTCTTTCTTAGAGCCGCCCCCTCTCTCTCTGTTTATCAATTTCTCAACAATTCGGATCCTTCAAATTGAACCATGCTACACCTCGAAATGCCACTGTCGTCTTATTCAAGCACCACCACCACTACTGCCGTTTAACCTGCAAATTGCCGCCGTCGTGCGGTTGTGCCCTAACCCGACTTAAGGGGGTTGTGTTTCTGAGAGGGATCATATTTCTCTGACTGTCCCTAATCTGTGTATGAGCGAGGGTCTAATTCAATTCAACATGATGAAAGGTAATTAGTCTGCCAACATTCGAATTTATTATATGTTTTTTTAATTATTTATTTATGATTTTTTATAATCTCGATGGATTGTGGTTTAGGGTTTTGTAATCTTGGAATTAAGATTTACCTCATTGACGGATGTTTTAAGATCTGCGGTGTTCGCTTTGCACCCAAAGGTAAAATAAACTACGAATCAATATCCCAGATTTAATTCTAAAAATTAAATGGTAACAGAACATTTACCAAGTCACGCTCTTTTTGAAGGTGGACATCCTGTCGTTTTGTATTTTTCTTTTTTGCGCATCGATGTTAAATCTTTTCTTGATAATGATGAATCTCTGATTTCAACGATAGGGTTTATTTGTGCATTTAGTTGTAGTAGTTTAAATTTGCCGATGATTGTAATATGTGTCGAGATGATCACATTTTTTTGTAAAATTTCATATGTCTAATACATATCTTTTGTTATTTTATTAATGAACAGACGAGCATCGTTGGATAAAATAAGGTTTTATGCTTTGTAATTCTGAATCAAAGAAGATTCGTGATAGGAAAAATCAATTGAGTAGGAATATGAATTTGAATGTGGTGAGGCTAGATATTGAACTATTGTAGCTTCCTAAGGTGTCTCCTTTGGTTGTCAAAGATATCTTTTTATCGCAAAGAAGATTTCTGATTAGTGGTTGTCCCATCTTAAAACTAATTTTGAAGTAATTATGGACTAAGCTTTTCTATTTTATTTTTTATTAGATAACCTTTTATTTTTCTTTTGGCTTTTTGGGTATTTTTTCGTGTTCGATTATCTCAATTGTTTTGTTTTATTGGATTTTATGTTGTTTTTTTTAATTATTTTTTTTACATATATTGATCCTGAAATCATATTTTTGTTAGCAATTACTATTCTAAATCAAAATAGTATTTATTTTTTGACTAATTTGCTGATCTCATAATTTACAGTTGTAATTATTTGTTTGTTTTATTTTTTTCCCGTATTCGATTATCACAATTTTTTAGTTTGACCAATCTATCATCATTATGTATGACCTAAATAAATGATGCTTGGTATAGTGTCTTGATGGATTTATTTTCTGCTTTAGTTTCAGAACTACACCAAATATATGTTAATAGAGATCCCCCCTAGAGGTATCCTTGCTCCTGGTGAAGATCTCATGGCTACTGGTAATTAATATTCTACATTTTGACAGTCATGATTAATTTTAATTAATGGAAATGCGCATTATGATTGAATCTTTCATGAATGATTTTATAGTGTGAATGTTGTACATCTGAAATATATTACATTTTAGGTTGGCATAGTTCAAGTTCGTGGAGCATCCAAAGTACAATGAGAAACTTATAAATAAAAAGTGCAAGGTTGAGTTCAAGATTTAGAGTAAGTCACTAGCTTAATTTTTGTTTGTTGATATGGACAAAAATAGATACGTGAAAATTAAGTCAGGAGTTAATTCACTCTTGAACTCAACAAATGTTGAAGGAAACCGTGGTTTCATGTTATTATTGACTTACGTATTTTATTATTCCTTTTCCAGCGTCGATATGTAATGTAAGAGCTGCTTTCTTTTTATTTAGAGCACTTGGTAATTAGTGTATTTTTGCAAGAGCAGCTTTCTTTTTGGAGTTTTTTTTCCCACCCTCTCCTAAATAGTGAAATTACATGAAGTAGTTATGGTATTCTGACGGGCCTGGACTGGACTTCAAGACGTGAAGACGTTGCTCTTAGAAAATAGAAATAAACAATTCGCAATATCATAATTTTGCGAATAAGTCAATTCATGGGTGTGACCGTTACCATGCTATCATTTGGGTTAATTCTTGATAGAATTTTTTTTTATGGATTGGTGGTTTTAATGATCAAAATTGGCGTAGTAAATTCATTCACCTTTTTATTTTCTTTCACAGATCATGAGTATGCAGGTTTTTAAGAATCTGGAAAAACACATTGATTCATCATTTTTTATATTATTATCTTTGCTGAATGATACCCTTTTTACTTATCAATAATCGATATGTGTTTTGTATATAAACACCATTGGTTTTGGAATGCTAAGATTCTATTTGAGTTGATTTTTTGAGGTATGCAGTATGATCATCCTACATGACCTAAATGTGTTTAGCAGAAGTTTTAAACTTTTCAAACTTGGTGAAAGTGCTCATTGCTCCAAGAAAAAGCAGCACAAGTCGGAAACTTCTAATATATTTTTCAATAACGGTTTGTTTCTATTTGGCTAAAAAATATTTACTTTAAGGTGTAAATTGTGAGATTTTCACTTTTCTGAAAGTATTTGCGCGTTTTGCGTTCACGACGATAACCACTTTTTTTTTTCTTAATCCGATATTAGTTCTTTTATTGTGAATTCAACAAGAGGGACCAGGGAGCCCCTCTTATAAGAACCATGTTGCATGCAAAATTATATGATACAACAAATTTACTTTCTTTTTTTATCTCTGCAATAAGGTTTTTTCCCCTATCTATTTCCCGAATTGATTTATCAAGCATTCTCTTATTTTCCCGCGTAAGCTCTGGAAACAAAAAATTATATTATAAAACTAGATGCACAAGCAAAACAAACAAAAGTCTGAAAACACATCCAAAATCCCTCAAATAGATTTCAACAAAAGTCTGGCATTAGATCCTTGAACATGATACACAATCTTCTAAAATATGAGTACGCCCAAACTATATATCATACTAATTAATAACTTGTATAACAAAATAATGCGAAAGAAAACGTCAGTCTAAAATCTAATTATTCCAATAAATCATAACAAGGATAAACATAACCATGCCCATAGATTATCACAGAATCAGGAATTCATGTATTACAACAAGTTCACTACTAATACCAAAGAACACATCAAAGAGATTAAAGAGATAAGATGTGATTAAATCATCTACATATGAACCCTAGAATCGCAAGAACCAGAAGTCTAGTTTGGGAAAATAAAAGGTAACCCTAACCAAACATTGAGTTCGACTCACAATCAAATTAAAACTGGAAACGACAATGACAATTTAAAAATATTACGATCCGTAATTGAATAAAACACAATTATTTCAACAACAATCACAAAGAAACGACATCGTGAAAACAATTATACCTATTAACAAATCAAATCCATATGGAAGAGACAGAGGCGGGAATCGGCTCCGCCCATGGCCTCCGAGTGCTTAATTTCTCTATCTTCGCTTCCACTGGTAAATCGATGTCACCGAGAATCTGCCTCTTCAACCCATCAAAGGTCTTGGACAATAACTAATTCTAGATATTCTTCTTCAATTTCAATTAGTGAGATTAAGGGGCAAAAATAGATGGAGATGGGATTGAGAGGTGGACAGAGGAGAGGAAGGGAGGGCAAGGGTAAACAGACGAGATTTATTTTTAAGTAAAGTTTTTTTTATTACATTCCAGAACATCTTTAGAAAAGGCATTCTAAATAACATGATATACTAGACGCCTTTTCAAAATACGTTCTAAATAATTGCATATACCAGAACGTATTTAAAATATACGTTTTCTAGATATGGAATATACCATAACGTCTTTTTTAAAAACGTTATAGATATGAAAAGACTCGGATTATTTAGAGCATATATTGTAAAAGTCGTTCTATTATGTGACTCTTTTATTATGAAAATACCACCGGACGACATTCTAGAACATAGCCGCCTGAGGCGTTCTATAATGTATGTTCTAGATTGTTGTTTCTGCACTAGTGTATACACCCCAACACCACAACTCGTAGATTAGATTTATTCTCAAAGGTTATGCCAACATAAAGCTCACCACCTCTCATGATCATTCTTTGACTAAAACTGGATAGAATTTAGATCGTTGGTATAAAATGACACTCCAGGATTGCCAAAGTACTTGACCTTGACTCGACATGGATGTCCCCTTGATCATTAAATAAAGGAGGCGATCGCATTCTTTAGCCAGTATGAAACACAATCCATTATCCGAGTTATCCTCAGTTGCAACATTTATCGGCATCGAAGTGTTATTTTCATTAAGATTAATGGTCTCATATTAACCATCACTGCCGAATGAATCACACCTAAAAATGCATCATAACTCATATTATACAACGATGTGTAAGTGATCGTCACTTTCCAAGCATGTAATCATTTATGTCCCAATAACCACAATGCACAATATTTAACTTCACATCCTCCATCTCCCATAATGTTAACAAAATCATCATTAATGTATAGGGGAAAAGAAGGCTAAATATTTGGGGCGAGCAGTACTAATAGTTTGGGGCGAGGGGTTATGTTTGGACTAAGCAATACAATTTTCTATTTAGACCTAAAAGTTATAGGAAAAGTCTACAGTGCCTTCAAGGCACCATGCCCCCAACACCCCTGCATTTACAACCATAGATCTTTTAATATAAAAAAGCCTAAAATTAATCTAATGGTCACTATTAAGCCCCACTAAGTGAAGAATGGTGTCGTGAAGGCACCGTAGAAGTTTTCAAAGTTATAATAGTTTGTATCGAGTAGTTTAAAATGTTTGGAGCGAGAAATTATATTTGGATCGACCAGTATAAACTTTTATTAAGGACGACAAGTTAAAATAGTTTGGAGCGATATCGAGAGGTCATATTTGGACTGACCAACACAATTATTTATTTGTGACGACCTGGTTAAAATAGTTTGGAGCGATACTATAAAATATTTGGGGCGAGAAGGGTTGTTTGGATTGAGTAGTGGGAAATGATACTGCTCGGCCCAAATTACATTTCTCACTACAAATTGTGCATAAATTCTCGCACAGTAACAAATAACTAGCAAAATCTTAGGAATTATTACAAGACCAAACAATGATAAATTTCAAACAAGAAAGTGATAGAATTTATATTGTGCATATGAAAGACTCTAATCTTAATTTCTGATAATAAACCGTTCAAAATCACCATTTTCAAAAATTGGGAAGTAAAAAAAATATATATATATATATTTGAGATTTGAATCCCTTTAATATCTTAAAACCGAAAGTGATGTTATTTTAATCTTTTTATATTGAAAAATGAATTAAAAAAAATGTGTTATCACTTTCGAGTAAAAAAGAGTTTCGTGTTGGCTAAAATGAAAAAAAATTAAAAAATGAAACAACTCCCTCCAATAGCAAAACCCATAAGAAACCCCATCTTTTGGAGAACCTACAGCGTGTGAGAGAAAAAATCCCCCGCGAAACCTCAATGGCGGTGGCGCTTGCTATGCTTTCTCTCTCCTCCGCCGTAAGAGCTTCTTCAGTGGACATCGAGCAGCGGATTCCGTACAATCCCCGCCGCACGCGTCCAAAGAAGCCAGACCCTCTGACGGCGGCATCACCGTCCACTTTAACCACCACACTCGAAAAGCGTACCCCGAAAATATCCATTTCGGACCTCCTCAAACGCGACACCTCCAAAACTCCTCAAGGTAATTGCTAATTCATTAAACCACCAATGTTTTGATGCGACTGAGATTGTCAATTGTCCATGGTGCGAAATTACTGCTTGTGGTTTATCCACGATTGGTTGGTTATAGACTGTGTGGTGTTTATTAGGCTTTGTGTTGTTATTAAATATTAATGCGGTTTGTAATCTTTTGTTAATTAGTTCATAATGTCTGATTAGAATGTGTGTGGAATTAATTAATTTGTGTAAGTTATGCCTACATATCTGTTATTGTTACATAGAGGCATGTTGATACATCTAATTTTTTTGAAATGCCTTGTTGATATTGAGACTTTACTTTTCTGGTGTTGATGTAGAGGATTTAGGTGGCTCGTATTTGGGATACGAGACATGGCTGCCTAATCCTCCCAAAGTGGAAAAGCCTCGTTCTGTGTTGAATCCGGCTTCACTGGCTTACATCGGGGACTGCATTTATGAGGTGTGCACTTAATTTGTAGAAAATATCGAGTGAATTTTACTTGGATGTTTGATGCGTCTAATTTTTAGTCTTGAACGGAAACAGTAGTATGAATTTTGCGTTGATTTCTAAGGCAGTGGAAAATTGTGTGAATTTAGCTCGATTCATTTTAATAGAGCGACAATATATTCTGAAGTTGTTTGTATAATGCATTKAGTTTAGGATTAAGATTGTTGAGGTGTTGTTCTGTTAATRGATAGATTGAGGTATGCACACKTACAACACTTTATAGGCGAGAGGCAATGTTACTGAGTGAAGTAGTTCTTTGCAACAGAAGCTTATAATGAGCTTTAGATGCATTGTACTTGACTACTTAATGTATTTGAAATAAATGTGACATTTATCTAAATAGTGAAATGAATAGCTAAGGCTCCGCTTGGAAGAGGGTTTTTGGGTTTATAATGTCTTGGWCTTGTCAATTGAATTTATTTATTTTTAATAGTAAAATCCTTGTTTGATTTGAGTTTATTATGAGGTTTTGTTGTTGTTGCTTTCGAATCACGTTTGTTTGTTTGTTTTTATATTCAAAACTTCGATTCACGAACTGTTTCATTTCTAATTTATTTTAGATAAATAACATATCAAATTATTTCTCTTTCCTTGATTTACAACTAGATACCCAAATTGTATATATAAAAACCAAAGTACATATTCAAAAAGTTAATTTAAGGAAAAAAAAAAGAATGTTGTAGCTCTTTAAAATTTAAATTGACTAGGTGAATAGGTAGGGTTAGGATTTGGATTTTAAAGTTTTCGATTTWTATAGTCCAAGTCCCAGTCCAGGTTTCCTATGACGAGACCTCTTCAAACGGAGCCTAAAAGATTCMCCCAAAGTCAATTTTTGGAAACTTGATTGTTGCATACAATATCATAAGATAAAGAACCATGGTAAACTAAAAATATAGTGGGAGTCTGTTATTTGAAGTGCTTGTATTAATACWTATTTTTGAAAGGTGCAGAGTTGCTAGTTATTGCAAACAAGAATTTCYTTTTATTATAGTGTATCTTGTAATTATTTGCAAGGTTGTTCGAAAGTCACGTCATACCTGAACGATGTCTTCTTTCCGGAAGTTTAATCATATGATTTTCTTTAATAATGCTTTGTCAATTGTGCACAGCTATATGCTTGGAGGCATTTTTTGTTTCCTCCCCAAAATATTGAAGAATACAACGATCGTGTGATGGCTGTCGTACGTTGTGAGGCCCAGGTACTATTATTGGTTCCTTTGTATTTGATTTAGCTACTGTTTATTATGGTTTAGATTCCATTTTTATTGCGGATGATACTTAGGTGACCTGGGTTGTAATAAACCAGGCTTTGAATAAATATCAGCTTCTCTATAAGTTTCTGCCATTGTAATAGCAACTTTTAAGCTCAAATATCTATTTTTCTTGACATGTTTATTTTCTGGTCTTGTTTGCAATATCGTTTTGGTGTTGTGTATCATGTGCACAATGTGAATTTGCATTAATGTCCCATTTTAACTATCAAACATCTGATAATATTGGTGCCATTTTTTTTTTCTTTTCTGTTCTTCCACCAAATTTAAGCCTATCAGCTTTTAATTCTTATATATGTAAACATTTCATTGGGGCACTGTTGTGGAATTGCTTGTTCTGTTATTTACTAATGTTACTGAATCACATAATTAGAGYGCAAACTTGCCCTGTCAATTGTCTTTTTCCATATGCTATCACCTATTCAAACTTTGACAAATGTTAAATTAAAATTACACACATTTATTTTATGTTTACTATCTGAACGTTCCTAGTTTATAAAAAAGAATATGTTGTTATGTTTCAGGATGCAATGCTGCAAAAACTTATGAGYGACAACTTCCTATCACAAGAGGAGAGGTTTGTAGTTTGTTAGATTATTACCCCTTTCCATTCTCCTCAGATATGGGTAGTTGCTAATCATCCTTTACTGAGCAATTATTAAGGTAGTATACATTGTAGGCATAAGAAAGACACTTATTCTTGTGGCATTGCAAGGGTCATTATTGTATTTAATGAATCAGAGATGCATTAGAAGACTATTTATTCCAATATTCATTCTACTACCTTTACATCTTTTTCCTTAAATTATCCTTTGCTAGGGTACCTTTGTAAGTGTGTAGAATGTTAATATCATTATTATATAAAAGAATAGGGTACCTTTTGTAAATGTGTAGATTGTTAATATCATTATTATGTAAAAAAAAAGTAGATATCAATTACATCTTATATATAGAAAACATTACGGATCCAATATTTCAATATCACGTAATATATATATGTAATTATGCTCAATTATTTTTTTGAGATTTTTTTTCCTTAATTGATTATTAAGTATTAGAAATAATGAACGTAGATATGGATCGAGAAGCTGCAAAGAAATCAAGATTAATAAGAAAGTATTTTCTTCAGAATAAGCGTTTGGCCGGTAATTATCTCATTTTATCTTGAATCTTATTTAAGAAATTTTATATATACAAAAGTTGCAAGCATAATATTTATCTTCTAATTTTCAAACCCATAAAATATGGTTCTATTTTTACGTTCACAGTTTCGAGGTCGCATCAGCAGACACGGACTGCTTTATCAGAAGTGACAAACTGTGAGAACTGTGAGATTTTTTTTTAACATGTTACATTTATGTTGCAGTGTCTATCTTGAAATTATATCTATGTGGATAATATGTTATATTAATAGTATCGAGATTACCAAATTTTATATATATATTTTTTCAATACATAATTATTTTCTCAATTTTTAAAAAACATATATATATACAACTGAAAATATATATTTATTTTGTTTAAGTTCATTTTTTATATGTAGTATTTATTTAGTAATCCTATAATATATATTATCTTGGTGTAAAAGCTTATATTAAAGAAAGTGCATGTGGAAGCGCAAGTGGTAGTGGAAGTGCAAGTGCAAGGTGTAGAGAGTCGAGGAAGTCAATTTTGCATGAGAAAAGAAAAGGATTGTGTACAGGTAGAATTAGCTCCATGTATAATTGGTTTTGAAATTATTTTTGCACCCTATTTAATGTTAAAGAGAAGTATATATATATATATATATATTTTGAATTCTATAAACTCATTATTAGAAGATCACCTTTCATATATATATATTTTTTTGAGACGTCTCCATATATGTAGGAGTGGATCAAGGTTCGAGGGTTATATCAAAAAATTGGAAGAATACAAGTATTCAAAGGAAAAGGCAAAAAAATCATTCAGGTATTATTAGTTTTATGTAAGATGCTATAGTAGTTATACTTAATCCACCCTTTGACAAATAACTATATTATTTATAGTTATGTTGAGAGAGTAACAACTAAAAAAATTATAGTGTTGTTATATTTATTGACATATTAAATTAGTCATTATCAAATTTCTTATTATGTTAAATTATAGTTTCAATATATTGTTATAGTCCAAAACATTTTTGTTTATTTAACATTTTGTAGATGAGGGATGTTTAGGTAGATCATACAATAATGCCTCATACTCAGGAATAATAATATTCTCCATTCGTAAATTTCAATAATTTATTAAAAAAATATCCTAATTATTTAAATTTAAATTTGTTCAGAATATCTTGATCACGGAGATCCAGTTTATAAGTGTGAGTTTTGCGAGGCAATAATGTGGTATAATGAACGAACCTTAAAGGATAGAGAACCAGAAGATCCATCATTTTCACTATGTTGTCATAAAGGAACAATTGAGTTACCATTATTGACAGATCCTCCTACAATTATTAAGCGTTTACTGTGTTCTGAAGATCCAAGGAGTACTAAGTTTCTAGATAATATTCGAGTTTACAACAGCATGTTCAGTTTTACTTCAATGGGTGGTAAATTAGACACTTCCATCAACAAAAGCCGTGGCCCATACGTTTTCAAGTTAAAGGGTACAAATTACCACCGAATGGGAAGTTTACTGCCAGAGTCCGGGTGTTCACCTAAATTTTCACAATTATACATATATGACACCCAGAATGAGGTGCAGAACAGGGTGAAAGCTTTGAGGTATTAACTCCGATCTTAATTACTCAAATAATTTTATTTTAATATTAATTTACATTATTTAGAATTCTTAGTTTACATTTCTATTAACTTAAATAATCGATGTGTGTATATTATATTCAATTTGCAGTAAAAATACGAGGCCTAACAAATCTGGCTTAGATATCAGCATTATTAATGACCTGAAAGCTATGCTGGATGAGAACAATCCTTTAGTACAATCTTTCAGGATGGCAAGAGAAAGGTTTGAAGATGATGAGGTTATTAGTAATTTTAAACTAAAGCTAATAGGTGGTAGGAATTATGATGGTCGGAAGAACAACTTACCTACTACAACTGAGGTGGCAGCTCTTATTCCTGGTGATTTTGATGAGTCATTTGATAAAAGAGACATCGTTATAGAGACTCATTCTGGTTATTTGAGACGTATTAGCGAGCTTCATCCTTCGTATCTTCCTTTACAATATCCTTTACTTTTCCTTATGGTGAAGATGGCTACAGTGTTGGTATAAAACACAGTGACGCATCATCAAGTAATTCTAGCAAACACAACACTTTAACCATTAGAGAATTTTTTGCATTCCGAATTCAAGAACGAGAAAAAGAGAGCAAAAATCTCTTATTATCTAGAAGACTTTTTCAGCAACTGGTGGTAGATGGTTACACAATGGTCGAGTCTGAAAGAATATCGTTCATCAGGCGTAATCAATCAAAGTTAAGGTCTGCCACATATAAAAACCTTCTTGATGCTGTGAAAAGAGGTGAGACAGCTCCGTCATCAACTGGTCAGAGAGTATTAATGCCGTCATCATTCACTGGAGGACCAAGATATATGTTTCAGAATTATCAAGATGCAATGGCAATTTGCAAGTGGTTTGGCTATCCAGACTTATTTATTACGATTACTTGCAATTCAAAGTGGCCTGAAATCACTAGATATCTTGATAGGAGAGGATTGAAATCGGAGGATAGACCTGATATTGTTTGTCGAGTATTTAAAATGAAACTAAATCAGATTATTCGAGATATGAAGAGCAATAAATTATTCGGCAAAATTCTGGCAGGTAATAAATAAATGTATATGAGTTATACATACACACAGTGGCACACACATAAATATAAACACATATTATGTTAGTTATAGAGCTCATATTATTTTGTTATTTATAGTTCTTAATTGATATTTGAAAATCATTAGTTAATCTGTTTTACTATGTGATTTATCCACCATTCTTTTATAATTCCCTAATTTATTTTTATTTGAACATTTTTATAACATATTATTTTGGTATTATTCTATTATGATATTTTCTTCTTCTTGTTGTTTATTACAGTAATGTACACTGAAGAATTTCAAAATCGAGGTCTGCCTCATGCTCACATTCTTGTATTTCTTCATCGTGACAACAAAATTCCCAATGCCGAAGATGTCGATCGAATAATCTCAGCCGAGATCCCTAACAAGGAAATATCTCCAAAATTGTATGAATTGGTTGCTCAACACATGATCCATGGTCCTTGTGTATCTTTTAATTCTGAAAGAGCGTGCATGGTTAATGGAAAGTGCACCAAACACTTTCCAAAAAAATATTTGGAAACGACTACTGTTGATGATGATGGATATCCATTATATAGAAGAAGAGACTCAGGTAGTACAGTTCATACAAATGGAGTCATTTTGGATAACAGATATGTTGTTCCTCACAATCCAAGGCTACTGATGAGATATGAAGCTCACATAAATGTTGAATGGTGCAATCAGTTAGGGTCTATTAAGTACCTATTTAAGTATATTAGTAAAGGTAATGATCGTGTAACTGCAACCATTACGGAAACAGACGGTGCTGAAGTTGGTGAGGAACCAATTGATGAGACTAAGAATTACTACAACTGCCGATATATATCCCCTTGCGAAGCTGTTTGGCGTATCTTTTCATTTGACATTCACTACAGATATCCTTCGGTACAAAGATTGTATTTTCATTTAGAAGGTGAACAAAATATAACGTTTAATGATGAAGATCGCCTTGATCATGTGATTGTAAAAAAAAGCAATAGAGAATCAATGTTCTTGGCCTGGATGGAGTCTAACAAAAAGCATCCTCATGGTAGAGGTCTCCTTTATGTTGAATATCCCACAAAATTTGTTGGGCAATCTACACCACGTGTTTGGACTAGAAGAAAAGGAGGATTCACAATAGGAAGGTTAGATTACGTTCCGCCTGGATGTGGAGAATCACATTACTTGTCAATTATGCTACATCATATCCCAGGTGCAACTTGCCACGAAGATGTGCGAACTGTGAACAAAGTTGTCTACAAAACATTCAAGGAGGCATGTTATTCATTAGGTCTATTAGATGATGATAAAGAGTACATTGATGGAATAATGGAGGCAAGTTATTGGGGTTCTCCACATTTTCTTCGAAGATTATTTGTGTCATTATTAATTTCTGGAAGTGTTTCGCGTCCTGAATTTGTTTGGGAGAAAACGTGGGAAAAAATGGCAGATGACATCCTCAGAAGACAACGTAGACTTCTCCAAATTGATGGTAATAATTTTGTTATCTTTTTTCAATTCATTTTATATATATTTATGAAACGGAATCCATCTCAATGAAAAAGTAACTATTGTAATAAAATATATTATTACGAGTTAGTAATACACAGACACACAAACACAGTATCAAATAACTCATGATGTAATATGTTATATTTATTTTGTCTTGAACATATTATATCGCAGGTTGTAGATACCCTATATAATGTTTAAAAAATAAGAAAAAAAGATCTTCATTTTTTTTTTTTTGCAGATTTACAACTTACTGATGATCAGTTGATAACTTATACTTTGGTTGAAGTGGAAAAGTTGTTGCATTGTAATGGGAAGTCTCTTAAGAATTATTGCGGAATGCCAATTCCAAATGATGAATTGATGTTGGAAGGAAACAATAAACTTATCCAACAAGAACTTCTGTTCGAAAGATCAGTTATGGAGAATGAACTTCGTAAATTATATTCTTCCTTATCAAATGAACAGAGTTGTGTATATGAAGAAATCTTAAGTGCGGCTATAAATGACAAAGGTGGGGTTTATTTTGTTTATGGGTATGGAGGAACGGGAAAGACATTCATATGGAGAACTCTATCCGCTGCATTGCGGTCGAAAGGAGAAATTGTATTGAACGTTGCTTCCAGTGGTGTAGCAGCACTTCTGCTACCATTAGGAAGAACCGCACATTCACGTTTTGGAATACCTATAAATATTCAAGAAAAATCATTGTGTACATTTACACCTGGAACTGATTTAGCCGCACTTATCATGAAGGCAAAATTGATCATATGGGATGAGGCCCCAATGATGAACATATATTGCTTTGAAGCTTTAGATCGTAGCTTGAAACTTGTCATGGGAGTTGGTGAAAATGGGGTACCATTTGGAGGGAAAGTTGTCGTTCTTGGAGGAGACTTCAGACAGGTATTACCGGTTGTACCAAGGGGTAGTAGAGAAGATATTGTCTATTCGAGTATCTGTTCTTCAAAACTTTTGGATCATGTAAAAGTGTTACGATTGACACAGAATATGAGATTAACCGTTGGACAATCAATGTCATATTCAAATCAACAGGAAATTAAAGATTTCTCTGAGTGGATGCTTAAAATTGGAGATGGCGATGTTGGCGAGGAAGTTGATGGGAATAATCTAATTGATATCCCTGAGGATATGTTGATTAAAGAGACGGATAATCATCTTGCATCTATTGTTGAAAGCACGTATCCTTCAATTGATTACAAACTCAATGATACATCATTTCTTGAAGAGAGGGCAATACTTGCACCAACAAATAGTATTGTTGAATCAGTGAACGACTATGTTATGTCTCTGATTTCAGGGGAAGAGCGAATATATTTCAGTTCTGATACCATTTGCAAAGGCTCAACTAACCCATCAAATCAGAATGATGCATATACAACCGATTTTTTGAACACTTTGAAGTGTTCTGGAATACCAAACCATGTGCTGAAATTGAAAATTGGAATTCCCGTCATGTTAATTCGCAATATGGATCAATCTGCTGGTTTGTGTAATGGCACCAGGTTGATTATTACACAACTTGGAAACCATATTATCGAAGCAAAAATTCTTTCAGGAAAGAATATAGGCATGAAAGTATTCATTCCACGGATGGTCCTAAGCCCCTCGGACAGTCGTTTGCCCTTCAAGTTCCAACGACGACAATTTCCACTTATTGTTTCTTTTGCCATGACAATAAATAAGAGTTAAGGACAAACCTTATCACATGTTGGTTTATATTTACCTAAACCAGTTTTTAGTCATGGACAACTTTATGTGGCAATGTCAAGAGTTAAAAGTAGAAAAGGATTGAAGATACTTTGTTGTGATAAGGATGGGAAATATATAAATAAGGTTAATAATGTAGTTTTTAAGGAAATTTTTCATCATGTAAATTAAATGATATATTTCAATGTATTTTTATATATGTTTTTTCTTATAATTTATGTATTATTTAAATATTCAATAATATAATGTGTGTATATATATATATATATATATATATATATGTGTGTGTGTGTGAATATAACAATTGGTTTTTATATAATACCCGTGTTACACACGGGTATTGCGCTAGTAAACATATATTTAAAGGACAATTGCCAAAAAAAAAACATTGGGCGAGGAAACAACCGAAAATTCGAAAGCAAATGGTGCTACACTGCTATTCCTCTTCCACATAGTAATGATGCTTTAGTAATACATAACGCTAGAGTAGAAGAAACTTACTAGTGTCTCCAGTGAAGATGCTCTATTGTAAACAACAACACCTGCTCGTTTCTTCGTTCGTGTTTTGGAGGAATTAATATTTTTCCCCCAACGCAACACATCCCTGCTTATAAGATGCTTTTATTTAGATCAAGAACCAAGAACACTTGATTTTTTTGCCTTTTCCTTTGAATACTTGTATTCTTCCAATTTTTTGATATAACCCTCGAACCTTGATCCACTCCTACATATATGGAGACGTCTCAAAAAAATATATATATATGAAAGGTGATCTTCTAATAATGAGTTTATAGAATTCAAAATATATATATATATATACTTCTCTTTAACATTAAATAGGGTGCAAAAATAATTTCAAAACCAATTATACATGGAGCTAATTCTACCTGTACACAATCCTTTTCTTTTCTCATGCAAAATTGACTTCCTCGACTCTCTACACCTTGCACTTGCACTTCCACTACCACTTGCGCTTCCACATGCACTTTCTTTAATATAAGCTTTTACACCAAGATAATATATATTATAGGATTACTAAATAAATACTACATATAAAAAATGAACTTAAACAAAATAAATATATATTTTCAGTTGTATATATATATGTTTTTTAAAAATTGAGAAAATAATTATGTATTGAAAAAATATATATATAAAATTTGGTAATCTCGATACTATTAATATAACATATTATCCACATAGATATAATTTCAAGATAGACACTGCAACATAAATGTAACATGTTAAAAAAAAATCTCACAGTTCTCACAGTTTGTCACTTCTGATAAAGCAGTCCGTGTCTGCTGATGCGACCTCGAAACTGTGAACGTAAAAATAGAACCATATTTTATGGGTTTGAAAATTAGAAGATAAATATTATGCTTGCAACTTTTGTATATATAAAATTTCTTAAATAAGATTCAAGATAAAATGAGATAATTACCGGCCAAGCGCTTATTCTGAAGAAAATACTTTCTTATTAATCTTGATTTCTTTGCAGCTTCTCGATCCATATCTACGTTCATTATTTCTAATACTTAATAATCAATTAAGGAAAAAAAATCTCAAAAAAATAATTGAGCATAATTACATATATATATATTACGTGATATTGAAATATTGGATCCGTAATGTTTTCTATATATAAGATGTAATTGATATCTACTTTTTTTTTACATAATAATGATATTAACAATCTACACATTTACAAAAGGTACCCTATTCTTTTATATAATAATGATATTAACATTCTACACACTTACAAAGGTACCCTAGCAAAGGATAATTTAAGGAAAAAGATGTAAAGGTAGTAGAATGAATATTGAGCCTCACAAAATATGTACATCAAACACTTACTGTAACAACATTCATTACATTCATTTAATTCACTCACTGTAACAACGTTCATTTAATTCGAGTTACCTTTCCATACAAATCACAAGGACAGCATAAATAGTTTTTTCAATTCACGTAGATACTCCAATTAAACATTTGGGACTTCCAATTAAAACTCATTCCAAGACAGAAAAATTCTTAACGAATATAAATGTATAAATGGTGACAGTCTTTTCATACAAATCAAAAGCTAAACTTGTAAAATAAAAACAAATGATTAGAGCCACAATTTTATTTTTACTTTAAAGAAAAAAGAAAGAGAGAAAAAATTACCAATGTTGTGACCACTGATGCAATAGAAGTGCAGATTATAAACAACACTTTATGCCTCTCGAAATCCTTCCGAAAAACAACAACAAAAGAAACACAGAAATTAACCAATAAATTAAAAAGGGATAACTTAGATTAAGTAAAAAAAAGATAACAATTAAGAAAAAAAATATAACAATAAATGGTGACCACGATGCGGTTCTTTTCATACAAATCAGAAGCCCAAATTCCAAAAAATTCTTACGCATTAAAATTTTTATTTTCTGTAATAAAACTGAGAGGGTAGTTTCGGACCTCCAATCAAAACTGTGGCACTTCCAATTAAAACTCAGTCCAAATTCGATAAGAAAATATATGGTGATCGGTTGCTTCCTTCTATTCAAACAAAAGAAAATATACGGTAAAACAATGTATTATCTGTATACTTTACTTTAAGAATTGTGATATATTGCAATAGTTTTCTAGTTGAGTTTGAAAAAGAAAAGAAATGTGGGAAGAGAAGCGGATATATTTTGATAACTACGAAAAAAAAGCTAGAAAAAGGAGGAAAAAGTACGTGAGCTATTTTAGCGGGACAACCCACAAAAAATAAAAAATAATAATCTGGATTACCGCATACAATAATTATAGATTATATTATTTTAACTTATATATGAATGTTGGTGAGAAAATAATTATATATGATATAATTTTAATAAATATGTGTTTTTAATGAGTAATAAAATAAGATATTGCCATTATTTCATGACATGTTTATTTTTCAAATATTATATAATAATAACAATAAATCAAAATCTATTTGATATCATTATAAGAATACAAATATAAGTCTGTATAATTCTAAAATTTAGATTTCTCTTAACTTACTCCTTTGTAAACTCTTCATATTTGAGATTAATATAATTTATTACTTAAGGTAAATAACCTAAATTGTCTACACCTTTATTAATAATTTCATATGTGCAGGATTTGATGAAAAAAATTAAAATATTTAATTTTAATTTTTTTTATATTATGTTTAATTTAAAAATTAAAATAGTTAATTCATTGGAAACACAAATACAATACATTAATATGTAATTCAACATTATTGTTTGCATTCAATTTTTCCCAACCGTAAAACAAAATAATTATCTGAAGAGCGCATTCAATTAAAAATAATTTTTTTATTCATTGTATATTTTCTCTTTAGTTTATCATGAAATAGTAATGGTAAAATAGTATGAAGATTAATAAAAGTATATATAATATTTTGCAATTGTTTGTACTCTATACAAAAATAACTTAAAGTGTAAGTAGTTTATTATTTGAATAATATTTTATTTTTTTGTTAAACATGGGTATTATTTTGGGTTTTTTGTTTATCTGTTTGTGTATTTATTTCTGGTTCCAATTCAATAATTTTTCTGTTTGTGTATTTATTTCTGCTTCTAAATAAATATGGAAGAAGAGGACCAATGCACCAATACAATACATTCTCGGAAAATAAAAAATCATTACAACATCATATAAAATCTAAATATTTCCAATCATTCTTGGTTCGACTTGAAGTCTTACGTAATGTAATTAAATAATGGGACTTATATTACAATATTAAACAAACAAATAACAAAAATATAATATAAATCATCACACGTCATATGATATAAAAAAGCATGGAAATGGTTCAATATATTTGTAAAGATAAAAAACAACTTAATAAGTAACAATATTAAACTAACAGTAGAATTTATAAACTGAATCGAAACATTTTCAAACATACTTAATCAACTTGTAAAAGAAATGTATGTCGGACACTTGAAGAATATGATTCTCCCAAAGCTTGCCAATCTTCACACCGTTTTCAACATTCTTGAGACCGTTAAAGGCTCCAACATATGTCCCGTCTAGTAAAGACTTGAGCAATATAAGAGTCTCATCCATATCCCAAATGTACACTTTCATTTTCTGATCCATTATTTTGCTCTTGCACCAATCATCAACTCAATAAGGACCCTGAAAAACAAGAAATTTGAATTTGAAAACATTCCACAATTACTAATAATGCCTGAGCTTAAGAAATAACTCTGTGGCAATTTATGGAAAAATTAATGTCACAATAATATCCAGAAATATTTATTACTGAATACTTTTAATTGGGCCCACATTTCATACATATCACCATATCTCAAGAACTTCAACCAATATGTTATCTGACTCAACTCACCACAACCCACGAATCGGTTACAATCAACGGTGAATAAAATAAATACAAATGAGCCTTGAACTTGTGAAACCCCACTTTGATAATCAGCATATCATAGTATTTCTAAGGCTACGAAATAGGCAACTTCGTACAGTGCAGTAAGATCTAATTATTTTGAAATTAAAATAATAATTGTAAAAAAAGCAAATAGTTGTTGAAAGAAAGAATAAAGATACATAAAATGAGCAAATTTCCCTTCTAATCAGAAAGAGAGAGGGAGGTATGAGCTTACAGATTGGATGTCAATTTGGTCCACCAGCATCTTTTTTTGTAGCCTTCAATTTCTTTGACCTGATGTTAGTTCTTGAGGACGAAATTTGCGTATCAAACTCATCTTCAGGTTGTTCGGCATCCGATACTCCGGCAACAGAACGTTTGTTAGTTCTTTTGCTTGAAGGAGTGGCAAATTCAGATTTCATCCCGCTCTCACCAATCGAAGACACAGTGCTCTATTTAAAAACAATAGAACCTTTATTAGGGGGAATAATGCTTAATTATACATAAAACAGATAGAAAGAAAGGTTTTTTATATTCCAACCTCTTCAATGTCCTTCCCTTTATTTTTAATACCTCCAACAACGCAAACGCTGGATTCACCAGACGGTGACTTCAAATAGAAAAGAAAAAAACAAATCAAACAATTTACAATTCCACTCATTTCATGTTTAATAGGTGTTGGTATAGTTTTATTAGATAGAGGTACTTCAGCATAATACCTTTATCATAAATTCCTTCTCAAGATAAGGGCCAATAATTCTTTCGTCGCAACTAAGTTTCCCGACTGTATATACTCTACCGCGCTTGCACTTGACAGTGTATTTGTTAAGATCTAACTTGAACAAAAAAGTCTTCCCTAATAGCTCGTCCAATTCATCCGGGAATGCATCGTAATCACCAGACTACAGACAAATAAAATTAAAATTATAGTTTTGAATATAAAAATTAAATAAAAATAAACTAATATAATATGCTTTGAAAAATAATTGGAAATATGCAGATATGATTTAATTAACCAAATCCAAAGCATTTTTGAGCTCAGCAGCAGATTTTCCAATTATTTTCTGGACTTGAGGATCAAAAATCACAAACGATGCAGTCCCAGAACCATCCTTAACACGAACTGTTACTTTGAACCTGAAAATAAATATCAAAATTATACTTAGACAATGGTATTGAATATAAACACATACAGGAACCATGATCTGTACAAATAATTGTACAGGAAGATGAATTGAACAAAACAAGATAATAATTGTATACTATTAATCATATTAAAAAACAAAATATCTTACTTGGTGACAACCATTGGTTCCTCGTTTTTGCAGGTTGAGCAATAAAAAAAAATTGTCTTCCCCTGTCACTTTTTTGAAGCACTTCATACATGCGGTATAACACCAACCATAGGTTGTCTGTAGGCTCTGTATATGTCCTAATACAATTACCGAGCATTCCTGAAAATAAATAAATAAAATGGCATACCTAATCAACCAATTTAGTAGACATGTAATTTATTAAACATAATGTTGGAATTTAATATTCATATATTTAAAATGCGTCACCTCGGAAATGGAGTCCAGTTCCTCAATGCTTTTAAACTCTAAAGATAACAACATATCTCCCATCACCAAATCAGATCCACGCGACATTGAATCATTTGACATGGTAGTTCGAGAACTAACATCACCACTTATTTTTTCAACACTGAACAGAATAAACTCAAAGGAAACAAATATTGATAGTTTTCCAAAAAGTATAATCATATAATATTTTCTTGAGTATAATACACAACAAACAACAGCAATTAATTGAGTGGAATTAAACTTTTCATGTACTCCATTGACTGAGGAATTTCAGCATTAAGCATCAGTCGACTTGCATACAAAGAATTTTGCAGACACTTAACTCCTGACGTAGTTTAAATAGAATATAAGTAACAATAATTAATGTTTAATATCACTTTTGATTAAAAATTAACAAATTTTACCTCGAAATGTTTTAACCATGGCATATTGTAAAATAATAATAACTGGCCCATGAGCACCACTCTGCCAAAAATTAATCATTTGCTCCGCATATGTATTCCAGCGAGTGCAGTCAATTTTTTCACCACTAAAGAAAGAATATATTTAATTACACTTCTATAGATATTCTTCTATTATATTATTATACTTAATGGAAATTACCTAACGTTTCGCAGGTGTATCGTAACTCTCTTCGTTAACACACCATAGCGTTCCATCTCACATATAGCGTCACATCCACAAACTTCAGCAATAACATCTGCAATTCAAAATGTTTATTCCATGTGGAATAATGCACAACATATAGAAATGGTGGAAAATTATTGTAAAACATAAATTTTTACAAATGAATTAAATAAATTTCATTTCATATAGAATAAACATACCAACAAATAATTTGTCATAGCGAGAATCAGTCTTAATATCAGAAAATTCCACAAAATTGAATCCGTACTCGGGTATCGTTGGTAAGGAATGTACAGCCCTCGCAGATGTAAAATTGTGAAATTCCAGAAGGTAAGTGTGACTGTTGGCAATGAAATCATCATTATTCTGAGCTATTCTGAAGTTAGATATGATATAGAAACCTCCTTCTTTAAGTATTTTTTCCATTTTTGGGATTTGGAATTTCTTTATCCGTGCCTGGATTTTAGTGTGCTGTGAATAGAAAAATAGTACATAGGGAAATTAAAACTTTATAATACCTAAAATAACTTTATATTATTAATAACAATACTAAAAACTCAAACTTACATTCTCATCTATCAGAACTACCTCCATAGTTCTGCTTTCGGATGGATTGTAGTGAGAGTATGTAATCCACATGCGCTCACAACGAACCTGCAATTTCCAAGTTTCTTTCGCAGGAGTGATATCAGAGATGAAATCAAATTTTTTAGACATGATGTATTCCTTTATGTTTATTTTCTGTAGTTTTAAAATGATTTTATAGACTTAGTAACTACAGCAGTTAATGCAGTTTATATTTAAAATTTTAAACTACTCTGGGGAGTTTTAAAACTGATGGAGAACTTTAAAACTAATGAAGTTTCAAAACTGAAAATTTGAAACTGAAAAACTGCTGACCTACTGGGGATTTTGAACAAATGTCTGGGAATTACTCTTCCTTTTTTAAAACTAAAAAGAAAAACTGAAATTTGGGCCCTGCCCAACGTTATACTCCGTTAGGCGGTTTGACACAAGTTTTTGCCCATGGAGTAAATTACGTACCATGTTTTATTTTTAGCAACGCAAGCTCTAAAGTAGCTCGTGCATCTTCGACACTATCGTGTCCGTTTCCTGAATCCTGTATCTCTCTGGAAAGAAATCTCCTTGTCAACACCCGCCGAGCCGTTTTGTGTGATCTACCACGAGGGTGCCTATACAAGACGGCGGTGTCGATCACCACATCGTGGGATTTTTCGACATGGGTTTGGATTTTCATAGATATTAAAAAAAATCAGAATTTTGGGCATGAATTTGATTTTTGGAGAAAATGTTTGGTTGGGATATTCATTTGAATTCCAGTACCAGGGAATGATGGTGAGAGAGATGGAGGTCGTGAAAATTGGGGAGACCATTCGTTTTCACCGAAAGGAGGAAGGGTATAATAGTCTGGTTACCACCACGTGAGTTGGAAAGGAATAAAAAATTAAAAAACAAAAATTGCTACAGACACAAAGCGAAAGAAAAAAAAAACAAGGTTACACGTGGGCGCATAGATTTTCAGTTGTGTACTGAAATAGTAAAATAGGGGGATATCAATGTTTTTAGAACCATCCTGGGCATTGACCCTGGGTAGCTTCTAGTGGCTTCTGGGTCACCAGGTCAATTGCTGAACCAGATAAATACATTAAAAAATATGAATATGAATGTACACACACACACACACACACACATATATATATATATATAAAGTAAATTTCAAACGAAGAGTAATAAACCACATATATGCAGTGTTTTGAAAACCGGACCGGATCAGCCGGTCCGACCGGGTTAACCGGGAACCGGTCCCAAGCCCGGTCCGGTTTTTTACTTAGTCCGGGTGGCTAATGACCCATTGCCACCCGACAAGAACCGGTAAAAAATGGTAAAACCGGTTCTAATTTTTTTTTTAGTAAAAAAAATAAATATAGGTAGTTTCAATTATTTCAAGTATCAACTTAGTATCAAGATTATTTTAAATGATTTTGAATTTTAAATGATCAAGATTCATTATTTGCAATTTTTTTATTTCAAAATTATTTTAAATGATTCTAAATTTTTGTTATCATAATAAATTCATACAAATTGAGATGGACTTTGAATAATTATTATATACGATATTAATATTGCTGCTAATACCAAAAAGAAAAAATATGTTATTCACTTTATATTTTGAAAAATATCCTTATAGACTACATTAATTTTCGTATTCACAGTTACATCATTTTCGTCACAATAAAGAACATTCAACCCTTTACAGATCTTAACTCGAGAAATTGTAACAAAAAATTGATCATGGCTACTGTCTTGGTTATTATCATTATGAAACACACAATAAGTGGATATTGTCTTTTCTTAAACAAACAATAAGCGCACAATGGGAACCTGCCGTGGATGATGAAAGACTGAATTCAGCGAGAAGGCGGCTTCAAGAAAACTACCAAGAAGCTAATAACGCCAAAAGCAAAGGACAATTCAAATGATGGATATTCATGAGATTCCCAAACCAAAGAATTCCTTCTTTGCCAAGAACAAAGGCGGGTTCCAAGGGAGGAACCATCGTTAATTCACCGATTTACTTATTTATTTTAACAAATAAATGGCTGGTGATTCAATTGTATAGATAGTGTGAAATGATATGTGGATGTTGTATTTGATTATGTGTGGCTAGTATATGTGATGATATGTGGATGATGTATATGATGATATGTGGCTGGTGTGTACGATGATATGTGGATAACATATGTGATGATATCTGACAGAGATTGAGGATTTAAAGTTCAATTATCCATTTTAGGGTTAAGTTTTCCATATTAAGGTTTAGTTTTCTATTTTAGGGTGTTAGATTTAGTATTTAATTTTTCCTAATGACATGTGGCAGGTATATGTAATGATATGTGGTTGGTATATGCGATGATATGTGATAGAGACTTGGAATTTAGAGTTCAGTTTTCCATTTTAGAGTTAAGTTTTCTATTTTAGGTTTTTAGGTTTTAGGATTTGATTTTTTTGTGATTATATTTGGCTCGTATTTGTGATGATATATGTGTGAGTATAATGATATGTAGATCAATACTAGTTTGAATACCTGGGCGTTACGCGGGCATAACAAAATAAATATATAATAAAACAAAATTGAAAAAATAAAATTTAAATATTAGAAATTGAATTGTTCATGCAATAAAGAAAATATTCACTTGAAGTTTTGAATTTTTTTTTTAAACAAAGTTTGTTGTCTTATTAACAATGTTACCATCGTCGTCGCAGCATAATAAGAAATTTTTACATTTTTAGGATCACTTTGTAACAACATTTAAAGGATCACTTTGTAAAAATCCGCGATTACGCGGGTATAAATAAGAAATGCATGAAAACGTATGATCTATCAAAAAAAATTATTATCATCCTATTTCCTACATACATATCATCGTACATTAATTTCACATATCATTACATATAACTTTCAAAATAAATCATCACAACAAAACCAACACATCAAACAGATACAAAAAATCTCCCGAGTAAGAAATAAACCTATAGTTTGTTTTCACAATAAGATAAAAATGAAGCCAAATTAACCAAAACTCACGAAAAAACTTATAAACCTTTTCATAAAAAACATTCATTACGATTACAATTTGACAAATAAAAAAAATTCCATTTCTGTATTCTGTTATATATTAAAAGAACCTAATTATCAATTGACAACTAAAAGAACTACAACTTAAAGAATGCGGTAATGGTGGAAGCTTTGAACTGACTAACAACTATGATATTTGAAGTCGAAGTTGGACCGACACTCGAATGCACAGCATAACCATCTCCGTCAAATGTAGAAATACCATCCTGAAAAAAATAGAACAGAATGAAAAAACGACGACATTACAGAAAAATAATATATAAATTACAGAATTAATACTTGTAGACTTCCTACGGCCTTTTTAGTTTGTGACTCGGCAATTTGCGCTCGATCTCTTTTTCCTTTCGCTTGGTTGCACTTCTTCTCAAGTATACTCTTCTCCTTTTATTTCGCTTATCTTTCTCACGACAACTTTGAGGATTTTGAATAACACCACTCAACGATGGATCAACACAGTCTTCAAAATAAATGAGGCCGACTTCACGTATAATACTACATTTAGCACTTTCAAAAGCTTCTTCACACTTCGATCGAGCTTCAATATTGTCTTCATTCGCTAAAATCAATTGCTGAAACTTTCTATTCATTTGAATCCTCCATAACGATTCCGCCATCGATTTACTTGAAGAATCAAATACAGGAGTATCATCTAAAACACGATCACTAACAATATCCTTGCGCCATCTTTTTTTAACATATCTCTCAGGAAGGGCACAAACACAATGTATATTCATTACACGCAAGCAATGGCAACACAAAATACCAACCTCAAAAAATAACTTGCACGTGCAAGATACCGACAAATCTGCAACATTGAAAGTCACTGCATGTTTTATAACATCCATACCCTCAACCCATACATGATATGTCATAGTAGACCCTTCCATAGAGAAAAGGATTGATGAGATTCAGTCCCTTTCATATATTGATTTTCAAATAAAGAGAAAGTTTCAATTGTATACACATCTCTAGCATGTAAAACCAACTTCACATCATTTAAGGCCATAGATGGTATACCTAGCATGCAATGTACGTCTTCTCCGTTCTCTTTACTCCTCTACTCGGACACAACTCAAATGAACATGTTTTAGAAATCGCAAAGCCCATCGGTCTTTGATAGTTTTCTTGTAAGAGCATGATTTGTGCTCCCACTTCTTTGAGAAGATAAAATGCTACTTGAAAACCAATCATTGTTAAACGCTGAGGGTACGGGACACAATAAGGCCTTACATATCCAAGTAATGTGCAATGCCACCATTTTGCTCGTATATCATAAAGCCTTTGTAACCAAGTATTATCCTGACATCCATAATCTGTAACCATTCTGAAAAAAAAAAATAGAAAATCAAGCATTACTGACACATATCATCACACTTTATACCAAAATATCATTAGCAAAAAAGAAAACCCTAAAACCTAAATCTGTTTAAAATATCATCACACATTACTGACACATTCCATCACACAAAACTCATAGTTATCATCACACTTTACTTGCACATATCATTATCAAAAAAGCAAAACCCTAAACCAGATTGTATTTCAGATATCATCACATTACTTACACAGATATCACCAAGCACTACATACACATATCATCAAACATCGCCGACACATATCATCACAATTTACTTTAGTAAAAAAGAAAACCCTAAAAACCTGAATCTGTTTCAGATATCATCACACATTACTGACACATTCCATCACACAACACTCATAGTCATCATCACACTTTACTTCCACATATCATTAGCAAAAAACCAAAACTCTAAAATCAGATTGTATTTCAAATATAATCACATTACTTACACAAATATCATCACGCACTACGTATACCGATTTTGCTAAGAAACCATCCGCTGGTTCCATAAGATGGAACCAGCTGCCCACGTGGTGCACAGATGGCAAAAATATGAGAGTAGGCACATTAAAAAAAAGACACGGTCAAAATTAAAATTTCTATCTCTTCCTTTCTTCCTTTTGCCCTCTCTCTCTCTCCATCTCTTCAATTTTCCCATCGAAATATGTGGGTTCAGTTTCTTGTGGGAAACAAACACAAACACAAGAGGTGATCATTTACCAGATATTCTCACCCTAGTGTTTCGAAGGTTCGATTCTCAACATGGGGTTTTGGCGGTTCAATTTCTAAGAAACCCACCACTGGTTTGAAGGTTCAATTTTTATGGTGAGGGTTTCATGGAATAACCGACGATTGAAGGCAGTTTCTTAAGAATATAACAGCGACAGATCGAGTTTTTCTTGATTTACAGTTTTTAAGGTTTATGATGATTTAAGCCTGGGCAAACTTTATTTTAATTTGAAGTGTAAATTAATGGATACTTGTTGTTGTTGTTGGAACTTATTGGTTCTGATTCGGTTATTTTATTAATTTGTTTTGTAATATTTATGAGGTTTTAAGTATTTTAGTGTATATTGTATTTTTACATTTCTTATATTTATTTTTTATTTTTCTAGTCTTTTTTTTTTCAACTCCAATACATAAAAGCAAGCAGAGCATGAAACAGAAACGCATAAATAACCTTGACAAAAAAAAGGTGACTAACTACCAAAAGATGCTGCTAGTTAATCCTCTAAAGATGATGAGATAATTTTTTAGTCTTGTTGATTCCTATGGTTTCGGATAATTGAATTTTGTTAAGTCATTTTTCTTTAGGTGAAGTAATGTGATTTTTGACTGGTATTTTTTGGTTTGATCTTATCTTCATATTCAAGAGAAAAAAAGGTGTGAAAAAATGAACTTGTGAGAAATTGAAAATCCAACACAGAGAGGAGAAAGAAACGAGATAGCTGAAGAAAGAGAAGAAAGAAATTTGTGAGATGTTTGACCTCTTTTATTTTTTCATCTGATTGGACTCTCATATTTTAAACACGTGGGCAGCTGGTTCCATCTTATGGAACCAGCTGATGGTTTCTTAGCAAAACCGCTACATACACATATCATCACACATCGCTGACACATCATCACAATTTACTTTAGCAAAAAAGAAAACCCTAAACATGAATCTGTTTCAGATATCATCACATATTACTGACATATATCATCACATAATTCTACTACATATCATCATATAATAAGTACAAATATCATCACATATTGCTGTAATATATTATCAACAAAAATTAATATATTACCAATAAATATAAGTTTGATGATAATTATATATTAAAATCATGTGAATTACATTTTAAATGTATAGTATAAAATTATAGTGTTTATTTTAATTTTATAAAAAAATTATATTTTTTAATTTTCAAAATACCGAGGGGACGGAATTCTTCTCGATAATGCCGAGTGCATTTTTTTACCCTCAATGATATTTATTTTTTCTTTTTTATTTTTCATAATTTGTCGAGGCGTCAAATACCATCGGTATTACTGAGGGCATAATATCGAGTGCATTTGATTTCCCTATATACTTTCGAGAATTTTATATTCCCCTCCGTATTACCGAGGTGTTTTTTCGCTCAATATATTTTTCCTCGAAAATCTTTCAACATTACCTTTGATAACAGTGACGGTAAATATTAGCGCCGATTTACTGAAGATTTTACCGAGGTGTGGTTAACGAAAGTTTAATCCATCGGTAAAAATCTCTCGGTATTACTGAGGGCAAATATGTTTGGTAATCCATTGTTTTTTATTTCTTATTTTTTTTTGTAAGTTTTACTTCATATTTATCATATTTTTAATTTATAATTGCATAAACAATACAAATTGAGATTACTAATAGCCAAAACAATTAAGACATCAAATTTATGATTTATAATATTGTATGTAAAATTACAAATAGACATACTATTCTACGAGTCACCAATCGAAAGTTGGTGGAAACGACGACTCTACGAATATAATAACAAATATATTATATACCAAAAAATGTCAAATAATACATAATGATTAGAATCAATAATAACACTAATATTCAATTTATATATTTATGCACCATCAAATCCATGTATCGCACGGGTATAAAGTACTAGTTGATTTCTAAATAATTGTGGGTTGCTTTGTAAGTTCATTCTTATAGTCCTTTGATGTGGTTGTAAAGTTAGTTTGATTTACTTAAGAATTATACGAGATTGTTATTTATTTTAATTCATTTTTCCTTTCAGGACTTCAAGAAGGCTCTTTCACTTTGATTTTGTGTCACAGGTTGGTATGTTTTATCATCATATTATATTTCTCTCGACACCGAATTCTCTTTATATATCTTTCATTTTTCAAGTGAATTGAAAACCTAAAACATCTTAGTTCGATATATTATTACAATGAATCATTTTAGAAATACGTATTCTTGATGCAATTATTTTGGGTATCGTCTTATTATTTGGTGATTGGTGTTTTTTTATTTAATTAGAATTATATGTGCTTGGCGTTAATAAGTGGACATGGAAAATAAGATTTTGCTAAGCGCGGAAACTGAATTTTCAAATGACTTGATCATGTTAGTAAGTTATTTTTCAAAGTTGGGTATCAATTTTTTCCTAATTGTTTGTTTATATTATTGCAATTAGCTTGATGGAGAAAAAAAAAGGATTGATTGATGACTTGGTGGTTTTAGAAAGTTATATTTTAGAGTTGGGCACCTTTTTGTTTTTTCTTGACCGGTGATTTATGTTTTAAATTGGAATTATATGAATTTGGTGTTAATGAGTGGACATTGAAAATGTGAATCTTCTCATTGTGGAAAAAATGATTGATGTACAAATGGCTTGGTGGTATTAATTAATGTACATGCTTAATACATTGATTCGATGGACTAGACTTAGTTAAACTTCTATGCATTAGTACTAAGTAAATGTTGTTTGGTTTGAAAATCTAAAGAAAAGACTATTTTTCTTTTTGAATTTTCTGTAAGCCCGAAGATAAGAGATCAACATTTTTAGCTGTTAAATTCGTGGATCATTCCTACATTGTAGAATCATAAATCATTCCCGCAGCGGGTCAATTTCTAGTTACTATAAAAATCTAATATAAAATTAAAGATGAAATAATACAATGTTAAAAGAGAAAGAAAAAACCATATTATTATACATTTATATAAATTTCTTTATCTTTTATTTTGTGCCATTCAATATAGTTATCTGCTAGGAATTAGTGGTGAAATTATAAGATTTTACACATGGTTTATGGTGAAATTATGAGTACATTAAAAGATTTTGGAATTTATCTTAAAAATATTTCAAGGAACTCGAGAATTTATATGACAGCAAAAGATCAAAAGAATCCCTGACGTCCCATTATATAATAAGATCAATTTAAATAAAAGCAGATTATGCATCTTGATCAACATAGCAAAATGAAGATATGCAAGATTACGATTATTACGAAGGAAAACTAGATGGTAAGAATCCAAGTATAATAAAAAATATGAAAATATGAAGATTGCGGTTACGAATGAGGTTGCATTATTGAAATGTTTAAGCAAGAAACCTCGATCAACATAGCAAAATGAAAGATATGAAAGATTGTGGTTATTATGAAGGAAAACTAGATTGTAAGAATCCAAGAAACCTCGGTCTACGAAATAGTAGTGTCTTCTTACAAACTGTAATTGTTTTTTTTGGTTTTTTTAGGCAAATTGTCGAACTATTGATTGTTTTTTGACTTAATTTTTTTTTTATTTTTCTTTTACCAAATTGTCTTTTTACAAACTGTAATTGTTTTTTTTGGTTTTTTTAGGCAAATTGTCGAACTATTGATTGTTTTTTGACTTAATTTTTTTTAAATTTTTCTTTTTACCAAATTGTCGAGCTACGCAAAATTTTTGTTTTGGTTTTTTTTTACCAAATTGTCGAACTACCAAAACGAACATATTGAGGTTAATCTTATCTTCAAGTTACTTAGAATATTTATTTTTGCAAATATATTTATCTTGTTAAAATTTAACTTATTTGAAAATCTTCCGCTTTAAAAATAATTTTGAATCGGCAATAGAAATTATTTAAAAAATAAATAAAATAAAAAAAGTGGAGTTAATCTTCCCCCTAGTTAATTGGAATATTTATAAATAAATAAATCATTGGGTTAATCTTTTTAAAAATGATTGCTGAGCTTGATTATATTTTCCCGCTTTAAAACTTGTGTTTACGAATTTTATTCAATCTGTCCTGAACGAGTTTGGTTCGAGCGGAACTTCATATTTTCTCAAAAGGAGCCATACATACAACAGGATAACAAAACCCAGCCATCAATTCAATTTTGAATCTGAAATAATTCGAAAGTAAAAACCAGTGATTAAAACAACATTTTCCAATCTATTATTCTTCAAAACACACTTTATCACTCACTAGTAACACCACACATGCCAAATTTAGCTTGATGGCAGATAAACAAAAGCCGAGTCTATATGGAAAAACACATTCCATCATCACACACTAATTTCTGGTACGACCTCTTCCCTCTTTTTGCCTTTTCTCGTGTTTGAGTTATTACCCTGTTTTTGTTGTTCAGCTTTCTTCTGAGCACGAATCATGGCTCGTCTCGCGCGGGGCCGCATTTCACGCACTTGTCTTGCAGGCATTACATAAGGTTCGACCAACCTATCACCAAAAGGATGCTCGCCGTCAGCAAATATCCTCAGCTTTCTGTCTCTGTCCTGAAAAACAAAGACCTAGTGTTGAGCTAAACTGAACAAGGAAAATTAAAGAAGTGGGTGTTGATGTTAATATAGCGATTATGGAACACATGAACATAATTACTAAAACTACCCCTGAGGTGTTACAACACCGCACCCACCCCCCACCCTCTCTCTCTCTCTCTCTCTCTCTAGGTTTGCATTAATTAACAAAAACGCCCCTATTGAGGGTGCAGTTGGTAAATAGAAACAGATGTCAAGGGGTACTTGTCATTTCGAAAAATAAATAGAAATGATTATAATGCTAAACATGTGGGGCGTTTTTGTAATTAACCCAACAGATTAGATATTCAACTCCACAAATGATGCATGCCATGTCAATTTGCAGTGATCTGGCTTCAGAGTTTTGGAAAGTGTTAAACAACAATTCCAATTCCTAACAATTACTCCCCCCGTCCCAAAATATAATTGTCGTTTTAGAAGATTTCAGACAAACTATGAAGTTTTACAAAATGACTAACCTATCCATATTTAATGTAGGGAAATGAAATGTAGTTTTATACTCAGAACTCGTTTCGAAGATATTAAAACATTAAATGTAGAAACAAAAGGGTAATTTCGGAAGTTTTAGGCAAAAAATGCCTTGAATTCGTAAAACGACACTTCTTTTGGGACGAAAATAGAGGCTTACAATGACAATTATTTTGGGACGAGGGATTATGTTATGTATCTCACCAGTTATATAAATCTGCTGCTGAAACGTACAGTTTCCATTTAAGGGGAAACCTTTTTTGCTACATCACAACCATGTAATATGCAGAAAGTAAAGCTACACACATCTCCCAAAAATCACCAGGAACATGTAAACTCCTCTTATGACTAATCCAACACATTAAGTAAACATTCGTACTTTTTGCTGAAAGTGAAATGCAGAATCACTATAATAACCCAACATGCTAGATATAGAAATGAACTTGAATTGTTCAAAGTTTCAAATTTCAAACACATGGACCTTAGAAGCTTCCAATTTTTCAGTGAAAAGTGATTCATGTTGTTTAACTTGTATTCCAACCAATTTCCAATATGTCGAATTAATTCGAGGAGACTAAGGAAATGTAGAAGATACATGAATTCCAGTGTCGAATGAGAATAAAATAAATCGAGCAAGAATGGAAAAAACTCACGTCACGCAATTTGTTCCTAGGAAGCATTCGCATGACAGCTTTGCGGATAACTTCAGTGGGGTCCTTAGCCATCTGGTCTTTCAAACTTCTTTCCTTGAGGTGGCCTATGTACCTATCGAGTCAAAAAAATCACTATATATCAGCAAAATCGATCATTCCACGCCAGAAATAAAACGTTTTCACCAGAACATCATCGCAACCTTCATTAGCTTTAATGATTTGTAAATCGCTAACCAGAAAGCAATAGCAAGAATAAATACAAGATATATAAATGTGATACTTGCCCTGTATGCCAACGATAAAACTTATCAGTCATTTTCCTCCCAGTGACACACACATCTTTTGCATTGATAACAATGCACATGTCACCCTCCTCCCGATGGGGTGTATATGTAGGCTTGTCCTTGCCCTGAACCACAGTTGAGATATGTGAAGCGAGCCTCCCCAACACCTAAAAAAAAAATCTATTATGGGTGGCTTGTAACTAGATATATGCCAGACTCTCACAAAGAGAGGCGTATTTTTAAACCTGTCCCTTCGCGTCGAAAACTCTCCATCTCAGGCCTTCCAAATCGATCCGCCTCAGTCCAGCGAGTGCTTTCTATGAGATATTATTGATATTCTGGTTAGCAGGAATTTAGTGCATAGTATAAAGGATCAAGAATACACCAAACAAATCATTACCAATAACATCACACTTCTATAGAACTAGTTTAATATTTTAAAGCCACTACTGCTGTTCAAAACTAATTGACAAAAAAAATAATATGCTGAAGCTGAAAATACTAAAAAAACCCAAAAAAAAAATTAAAATAATAGAAATTGCTAATTACCAGTTGCACGTTAGAAATATCAATCATCATACCTGACAAGCGGAAAAGTGATTTAAAAAATAAAAAACTTCTTACAGAAGAAAGGAACAACATTTTCCCAAATTCTCCTCGAAATCCAAAAGTATAATTCATTCAGTAATTTCCACAAGCACCAGGAGGCACACATAACAATTGAATCAAACATCCAAGAAACCAGAAACAGTCGCAAAGAGAAAGAGCACCTGCCTTAAGATTGCCACCGAAAGACTGAGCAGCTGCTGTGGACATAATTACTTTTCCTCCGATGTCTCGATTAGGAAATTGCAGGGAAAACGAAGAATTCGGATTTCTATTAAGTTTGGCTTGTTAAACCCTTGTTGAGGAAGAGAGAGCGAGTGTGAGTGTGCCGATGTGTGCTTGCGCTTTGTATGGGCCTTCGATTTATTATATTGGGCCTCAGTATCGTTCTTCGTAAGCCCATATATAAATCAATCTCGATGCAGATTAAAGATGACGTTTGAAAAATAGCACCTCTATCTGCTTAAATTTTTCATGTATGAGAGTTATTTATATTCTGAAAGTTAATTTATCTCATGCTCAAGTGTCGTGAACCGAAACAATAAAGTATATTTTACTGAAATGAAGAAATTAAATAAATGATTGTTTAAACGCAAAATTTAGTCGTATTTTCTAATATCAAAATGAACGGTGTATTATTCAAATAAATATTCATATTTTTTTAAATGAAAAAATATACTTTTAAATTTATGTATACTTGTTTTAGTTTTTGGTTGCATTAAAGTAGATTTGGTCACGATTTTCGATTTCTAATTCTCCAAAATGGGGAACCGTAATTGAAATCGTGACGATTTCAATTCCTATTACGATTCTGATTCCCATTTGAACAGAAATCGTTTATATTTTTTTTAACATAATTTATAAATATAATACTTTATATAATATTTATAATAAATATATAAATAAATAAATAAATAAAATCAAGGAACCGATGGTTAACTACTTGTTCCGATTTCGCAACCACATGTTCCATGATTTTTGAACGTAACCTTTAGAGCAGATTCTGAACCCATTAAAATAATGATAACCCTAATGCAATAATAAATAAACCTATGGAACATGCAGCCCAAGTAATAATTAAAACTGCATCCCATTATATCAATTAGGCCCAGTTGGTGCAAGTTCTACCCGTTCCACCTTCTTCTCCATCTTCACTCTCGGTTTCTCTCTCTTGCTCACAAAATCCAAGACCCCATTTTTATTCATGAATTGGCTACCTTCTTTCCCATCTCCTCCAACCTCGCTTACCCCGATGCTCTCAAAACCCATTCTCATAACATTACCCCCTTGATTTTCAGAACCTTGACCACAAGGATCAAAATTCAAAAACTTTTTAACCATCAATTGAACATCCTCCCACGAAGCCAGATCCAAATTAGAGTTTTCCAACTCCACTAGAATTTGGTCAACTTCTCCGCCTTTCCTGTTGATTATGCGTTTATCCAAGATCCGATTGGGGAAAATCCAGAAAATTCCATCGGTGTCAGTGTTCGGCAATTCATTCAGAGGTAAAGTTTCGATTTTGATTTTCATTTTTAGCAGTGACACGTGGAATACTGGGTGTACCTTTGATTCTTCCGACAGCTTCAATTTCACGCAACCTTACCCACCTTCTAAATGACATTGTAAGGGCCGTAATATCGAGATGCGAGCTTCAAGTTCTTGTGAAAGTGCAAAGAGTTTTGATTGTAGGGTTGGAGCTTCAGGTAAATCTGATCCCCTGGTTCAAAGTTCCCTCCAATTCTTGTCTTATTTCCATTTGATTGCATACGATTTTGTGCTTGCAGTAGGTTTTCTTTCATCATCTTCAACGTGATTTGTCTCTACTATATAAGGTCCTTAGCTTCCTATTTAGTGCATCAACATAGGGTCTTATAGATAGGAGTGGTGGAGTTGTGTCCATACAAGTCCTGAAAAGAGGTCAATTTCAGCCCTGTGTGATAGTTGGTGTTATACCAATGCTCAATAAGAGGTAATTACTTAGTCCACTATTTAGGTGCAGCACTAGTCATACACCTTAGATAATTCTCTAAACACTGGTTCAGCCTCTCCGTTTGCCCATTTGTCTGTGGGTGGTAAGCTGATGAGAGGTTGAGCTTAACCCCTAACATCTTGAACAAGTCCCCCCAAAATGTACTAGTGAAAACCTTATCCCTATCTGATATGATACTCACTGATAAACCATGCAACCTGTAGATATTATTTAGGAATAATTTGACTATAGATTGTGTTGGGTAGGGGTGAGAGTGCTATGAAATGCACATACTAGTGTTATCAATGGCGGATGGCGGGTCATGGCGGCGAGGCCAAAAACCGCCATAAAAATATGGCGGATGGCGTTGCGGGATATGGCGGAAGGTATGGCGGGCAAAAAGATAAAATATTATATATATATTAAAATACTTTAAAATACAGTAACAACATAATCATAAAAAGCAAATCAAACACTAATTAACTGTCTTTATTCCTCTTCTTCAACCCCAACATAATCGTCTTCCCCATCATCATCATCATCATCAAGTGATGCATATCTTTCCCCATCGGATTCTTCACTAGCAAGCTCTTCCTCTTCTAGAGATTCCTCATTATTCTCCTCAATTTCCACTTCATCATCAACTTCAACCACTTTCTCTTTCCCTTTTGCAGCTGCACGTTTCTTAGCACTAGGATTCTTGGAAATTGAAACTTCACTTGATGGCTCCTTCCTTTTTGCAGAATTTCGCCTAGTATATGTTCTGGGCTCTCCAACCCCCGAAGCCTCAAAAACAGTTTCCCAATTTAATGTGTTATCATCATCAAAAACCAACTCATTTCCAGCATTATCATCATCATCCATTTCTCCCACTAACCACTCACTACTCGTATCAATTTCATTGAGTGAAATTGGATCAAGTTCATCCCTAAAATCATATCTTTTTTTCAATTGTTGGTTGTACTTGATAAAAACCAACTCATGCAACTTCTTATATATGCTCAAGCCTATTTCTTTTTTTCGAATGAATCTGCAACATAAAATAATTGCAAAGAAGTCCTAATTAGTTTCTTTCAAACTTCAAACTTCATATTCACAAGTATTGATCAAATCATACTAAAATAAAGAAGACAGACTAATACCTGCTCAAAAACACTCCAATTACGCTCACATCCTGATGCGCTACATGTCAAGCTCAGAATTTTCACAGCTAGCTTTTGCAGAAGTGGAGTTTGACTACCATACAATCGCCACCATTTGTCTAGAAAATAAAAATATACAACTTAGAAATTTAACATTAAATTTAAACTTATTTAAATTACTAAAAATTAAAATTATACTTTTAAGTTTCTTACCAGGAGCAATAGTTTTTCTATGTGAAATTGCAAAATCATCTCCGAAAAGACCACTACCAGCCTTATAAACCAGCGACTCGGTCATGATTTTTTGTTGTGCATCTCTATCTTCCACCAACGTCTTGATGCACCCCATAAACCCATTACTGATCTCAAAATCAAACCCAATATCCGGGTTGCTATAGAAGAACTCCGGATTCAACAAGTGACCAGCTGCATGTAATGGCCGATGAAGCTGACAATTCCATCTATTATCAATGATCTCAAACACACCTTTGTATTTGCTTTCATTGTTATTGAAAGACTTCATAATTGCTTCTTTGGCCTTATCCATAGCTTCATAAATATATCCCATAGCTGCTTTTTTTTCACCATCCGCAAGACGAAGCACTTTAACAAGAGGAGCCATGACTTTAAGAGTAAAAACCACGTGGTTCCAAAATGAAGGCATGAGAACAACTTTTGTCACTTCCCTCCCCTTGGCCTCCTTAGACAACTTGTTTACATTCCATTCATTAGAAGTAAACATTCCTAGAAGATTTGCTTTCTCTTGATGAAGCCTTTGTAACGAGAGAAATGATGTCGCAAATCTCGTAACTGCATGCCTCACCAATTCCCTCTTGTTTGTGAAATGTCTCAACAAACTCAAGGTACTAGAATGACTGTAGATATACCCAACAAGATTGATTGCCATCTTGATCGTCTTCTTTATCAAAGGAAGCTTCCCAATGTCTTCAAGCATAAGATCAATGCAATGGGCTGCACACGGAGTCCAATAAAGATGTGGTCTTTTCTCCATCAACATCTTACCCGCTAAGACATAGTTGCTTCCATTATCTGTGATAACTTGAACGACATTCTTTTCTCYGATCTCCTCCACRATAGAATCAAGCAATTCAAATATTTTTTCACCGGTCTTCACAAAGTCAGAAGCATCAATGGACTTCAAAAACATAGTCCCAACAGGAGAATTCACCAAAAAGTTAATTATGCATCTTTGTTTCCGATCGGTCCATGCATCGGACATTATGGAACAACCATATTTAACCACTCCTCCTTGTGATTTTTCATCAAATCATTAGTGTATTCCATCTCCTTTTTTAGAAGAGGAACTCTAGTCTCATGGTAGCTCGGAATGCGCAAGTGTGGCCCAAATGAACCAATAGCTGCAACCATATCTTCAAAGCTCTTCAACTTGATAATGTTGAATGACAAACCAGCTTGATACCAAAAACAAGCAATATACTGATGAACTCTAGCGGTTGCCTCTTTATCACAAACATCTCTTATGCTAGCTTGCTTCAACTTCTCTTTTTTTCTGTTGCCAATTGCAATTTCAGATTTTCTACAATATAAATCCATTGGGCCCTTTTTTGATGCATTCTTCCCCTTCGTAACACTTTGAGAAGATATGGAATGGTAAAACTCATCTTCTTCGCTTTCATCACAATCTAAATCCACAAGATTCGCTGGCCGAGTTGTGCCTTCCTTCTTTTTGGCATTTACAAATGCCCAAAGCTCTTCTTTGACTTCCTTGGGACATTTTTTGCAATGAGCCACATTACCTTGCTTTCCCATCAAGTGTTGTTTGCCTCTAGTTATTCCTCCTTTCATAAATTTTTCACAGTAATTACAAACAACCGTGTTTGTATCTCCTTCTTCAAGCGAATGACAAAATTTCCAGCCGGGGTCACTTCAATTATTGGTAGCCCTTGAATTCGTTGAAGATTGTAGACCCGAAGACATTGTCTCAACTCTCTAAATTAAGGAAAAGCAAAGCAGGAAAAAAAAAACAAAACAAAAAAAAAAACAGGGCGGGAGCAGGAGAAAAACAGGAAAATAGAAAGAAAAAAAAAGAAAAAAGAAAAAAATGAAAATGAAAAGGAAAAAAAATGGAAATAAAATATCAAACCAAAATCTATAATCATCACAATCTCTAAATTAAGGAAAAAGAAAATAAAATTAGAAGAAGAAAATGAAAAAAAAGCAAACAGGAGAAAAAAAGGAAAAAAAATGAACTAAAAAAACTCACCGGAGTTTGGGTCGCCGGAGGTTGGGTCGCTGGAGGGTGGGTCGCCGAAGGGTGGAGGTTGCCGTGCGTGGGGGTCAGGGGTTGGGATTTTTCAATTTTTTTTACCTTCGTACTTTCTGTTGCTCTCTCTAATGTTTGTAAAATGGGAATATGATAGGATAGGGTTTTATAAAATGGGGCATGGGAGTCAACGGGTCAGGGTTTTTTTCCCAGAAATCCACCATTTCCCGCCACGCCCAAACCGCCACAAATCCGCCATAATATGGCGGCGCGGTGAAATTCTGCCACGCCATACCGCCATGGCGCTGCCATGGCCGCCATTTGATAACACTGGCACATACTTAGTAAATCTATCAATTACTACCAAGACCACATCCTTGCCCCCTGATATTGGTAGTCCTTCTACAAAATCCATTGCATGTATGTTTAAGCTTGCTCAGGAATGGGTAAGTTCTGTAATAGACCAGGATGAGCCTCACTATCTGGTTTGTTTCTCATGATACATCACAAGTTTGCAACATTTTAGCAACATCATTCTTCGTTTTAGGCCAATAAAAAATACCCTTCAAGGTTCCATTCATATCCCTCATATTTTTGATAAATTCATCCTACCTTGACCCCTCGGATTATGTAATCATTTTGTTACCATGTAACAAGATTACACCTGTATCCCTGAAATGGCATCTGTTTCGTTGATTATGCCCTCCATTGGTCATTAATCACAATAATGATACAATAAGCACCTTCTTCAGCAGACAACCCCTATAAACCATTACGCCGTACTATCATTTTTTAAGGAAATTCTAATAATCCATGGAGAATTTATAAGGTTTTCCATCGCGGGCACAAGGGTTCATCTCACTTCAGGATTAATTTCCGTTGGCAGCAGACTTTGCATTATTTGGTTTAACTGGATAGATCTTATGACCCAAAACCTGATTCAGCAAGCGAAAAATTCAAATCCTTAAATTTATGTTTTTGGCTTCAATGGGAGTGTAAATAGTTGCCATTGTTGTTACAGGTGCAAGTCATCTACTAATTCGACTGTGAGATTGATATGTTTCCTTGTTTTAAGTTACTATTTGTTTTTCTCTTTAGTCTGATAATGGTTAGTGAGTATCATCCTCTGATATATTAATTTGAAACATCCGAGTTGGGATGGAATGTTTGTGAAGGGTTTAAATATTTCATATGACTTGAATGATTTTAATCAATTTTGAATAGTATTAAATAGTGTCATGTAGTTACAGAAATTTTGCAGGTTCCGTTCACTTTGAAGTACGTTTTGTTGCTTTACGATGTCGAGGACAGTGATTCTATGGTCAAGGCGCAATTCGAGGTTATGTCTCGATTCTAGTTGAAAGCTAATTATCAAGTTAAAGTATTATTTACAAAGACCGACATGGTTCTAAATGCAATGTTTCTTTCTTTCTTTCTTTCTTTTCCCCCCCCTTTTTGGTTTAGTGACTTAATGGTATGTTTTGAAAGGAAAGTTTGAATGACTAGAGGATTTTTGAATTTAATGACTAATATTTTTATTATTTCGTTCAAAATATAAATGCATCTCAGAGAGTCCTCGTTTTCTTGTGATCAAATCTTATTTTAGTATTAGTATATATGAATATTGAGTTTCAGAAGGTTGTTATATAGTAATTTTTGTTATCAATAAATTTCTTTTGTAATCGATCTTTTGAGTGTATAAATATGATAAAGGAAAAAAAGAAGAAGCTAAAATCACACTTTTAGGAAATCGAGGTCAACTATAATTTATCCGAGACCAACACTTGAATCTTCTAATAACTTCTTTATTTTGATTATGTATGTAATGATAAAGATATTCTCTCGCGTGCTTGCTTCAATACCAGAAGATGTATAAGCTGACGACCAGCTTCATGAGAAGATTGCTTTAACTCAATAATTTTATTGGCTGGAAAACTTGGATACGCAGTCGACATTTCAAAATAAAATTTCTTGGTTGGTGAGTGAGCTAATGAGCCCCGAGTGTTATCAAAAAAATTAAATATAAGATTTTGCATATTTCTATAAGTTATTAGTCAGGAACTTTGTTTTCGCATCATGACATATGTCAGTTTTCGATCTAAACCCTTATAATTCAAAGAAGTCCAGGCCATATCATTAAGAACCTTGATCATTTGTCAAGGTTTTTAAGCAGCCATCAATTAGAGTATAATGAGTGACTTCAAGTCCCCACTTCTAAATCACTTGATGGAGTATGTAACAAGTTCAAGAAAATTATACACACCGACATCGAGTTGCTGACTGTGAAGATGAGGATAATGTCGAACAGAGGTTGATTTACACGTGGCTTCGGATTGATTTGTTTGATGTTGGGTGCTCGAAGTTCTTGACGTTCAGACGAATGATTTTGTGGTGCTATGTTATTGAATTGATTTGTTAAGCTAATCTATGTCTATAAGTTACGAAGTGTTTTTTTTTTTTCGTAATTGCATTGATGGTCTTTTTTTATTTTGTATGTCTATGCAACTTTGTTATAATTTTAAAGGGTTTTTTGTGATAAGAAACAAGAGGACTGATATAATATATGTGCTGATAAATGCAACAACTTCATAATGATTCTTCTCTACTGCGTAATCGTAACATGTTATGTGTTTAATTTTTCTTCACAACAGAGTAGTTGATATTCTTTTATCTCTTCTCATGTATACCTCATAATTCATTGTCTTTTGTTTAAACAACCCAAATATTAAGACAACACTATTATACGATCTTTCAGAGTTATTTTTTAAAAACTAAACTTATCCTTTTTGCTTGCGTCAGTTTGTGGGAACTGTGGTGGGCGGGAAAGTGCTAACAAAAACAAAGAACTGCTGTGTTTGTTTTAGATGTTCTTGATGGAAGTTAGGATTTTGGTATTCAAAAGAGGTGTTATTCTAAATTAATAATCAAATTTTGTAAGAAAATTTGTATAGATTGTTGAAGGAAAAACACAATTAGTGTGCTTTCGTCAATAAGTAACTGATGAAGGATAGTTTAGGTATTCGTTATCTTTACTTGTTATGGAAACATGTAATTGATACCCTATATAAAGGGAATTTTTGATGAATAAGATAACCCTAATTTCTACCATCTCATTCGTCTCTCTTTTATGTATTCTCCTTATACTTTTACTTTTACACGTTATCAGCATGAAACTCTAGTGATCGAGAATAAGCCTCCATAACCAAAGCAACAATTATACAATTTTCGTAGGTCGAAAACCCAACTGCGTTGTATGTTTGAAAACTCATTTTCTCAGGTTTCAACCGTTGGATCGAGCTCAAAATTTTATAGAACCTTACATACCTTTTGAATTACATTCCGAACGGTGGAGATTGGATTCAGAGATACGAAAAAATTTATATAAACTTTCGAACAAAGCAAATTCTGCTTTCGCAATTTTCTGTGCAGAGTTTTTTAAAACAAGATTCCTCACAATCTAACCGTTAGATCAATCCAAATCTTGGATATATTATTAAAAACATATACAGGTTCAATATGAACGGTGGAGATCTGAATATAAAGTCTTAAGAATCCTATAATGAATCTCGAACAGAGATGATCCTGTTTCTCGGAACTGTCTGCCAACTTATTTTAGAAATTCAATTACGCACAATCTAACCGTTAGATGAAGTCGGATTTTGGACATGTTATTCAAAACATGCATAGTATGAATTGGTACGATGGAGATCGGGTTTGAAGGTATGTCATTAGAAATCAGACAAGCCTATTGAAAAATAAATTTAGGAAAGAATCGTAACTTTCCTTCAAGGTAATTCGAATTACCCTATTATTTATTATTTATTAAATGCAGCTAATAAATATTTGGCAATATGAATATATGTCATGGTATGTATTGTTGTGCAAAGCATGTATATGTATATGTGCCACGTATGATTATATGCATGTGATGTATTGACAAATATGATATTTTGCAATACCTTAATGATATTCATAGAGTACATAATATATTATTACTTATGCTTTTAGATGATTTCTAAGAAATTGTAAATAAAGTTATTTACACGATTAGATGAGAGATTGATCATGATTTTGCCAATATGTCTAGTTAATCATTAATTTCGATGAATTGATAGATTTCATGTATGTTGATCATGAATTTTGATGAATTGATAGATTCATGTATGTTGGTGATTCTCTTCAAGTTGATTTTATAAGCTACTTTCATGAATTTCAATGAATTGATAGATTCATGTACGTTGGTGATTCTCTTCAAGTTGATTTTATAAGCTACTTTCAGTGTATGTATTATTGATTGTATATTTGAATATTTTCATGATAATGAAAGTTCATGAACGATAAAAAATTGTGTAAATAAGTCTTGTGATAAAGTATATTCACATGATATCAAAGAATGATTATGACATACTTCAAATTCATTATCTAAAGAAATTGATTGAACTAACTCAATCTAAATACAAATTAATATACTCAAAAGAACTTGAGTATTGCCATCATTGGTTTGATGTGGAAACTAAAAGAACTATAATTCCACAATGATCTCATTTAATTGACAAAGAATCGTCAAACTTTGTCAAAGTCAATTCTCTAATGAACTTGAGAATTCATATTGACCCCAAATCTTATATTGGATGTATATGTAGTTTCAAAATCTCAATAAACTTTGGGATGTACTCTAAATGAATATTTTGACAATTTTATGAAACACTACTTCCAAACATAAGAATTTAGTGAAAATAAATTGGTTTGCTTGCTAAAAAGGGTCAATGACATTGATATGTTGCGACTAAAATATGTCTTACCTTATGTGAAAAAGAAAGTCACTTTAAATGACAATAGTAAATTAAGAGACAAGTTCTCACTCTATTTTTTTCCACCTGAGCAAACATACTGATGCACTTGTATAATATTAATTATGATAGTGAGTCGTTAAGAGACATGACACTATTATTTATAATACCAATGTTAGACCTCTGGATAAAGAAATTTCTTGAGTCTAACTAGAAATATATGAATAGTGGAAATAACCTCAAAGTAAAGGGGAAGAGACATGTTGATCCCTACCTACGTGGGAAGAATAAACCACAAGGTAAGACATGTAAGAGTTCATGATATTTATTGGTCATGGTAGAAGTCATGGAGGTCCCCCCAATAACCTTTCTTAGTCAATGGATATCCTCTATTTTGATTGATGAAATTTGTTTGTTTCTTACTTTACAAAGAACTTGTGAAAGTATGATCAATCATTCATATTAGACTATTGTGTTTGGTTTTAAAGTTTATTTTGAGTTAGATTTATGTGATGTGGCCTAATTTAATTATTTTTGGCTTATTGGTAAAATTTGGATTTCATTCTAAAGTATTGAATATAATTGAGTTTATTTACCACGCATTCACATACAAGGCTCATGATCAAATTATTAGATATAATGTAACATATCTAGTAAATAATATAATATATTATAATGACAAGTATTTCATTCCAATATCTCTGAAGAATGTGAGAATTTGTCGATGAATAGACAATTAATCTCTTAATTGATATTTATACGTGACAATGTCTTGATGCCTAGTGGCACATTGATTAAAGTCATAAAAGCTCATTATGGACCAAGAGCGAATGAACCTTGTTTAGTTTGATGACATTCATGTTGATGATTATCATTAAGAAGTGCATTATGAGAATGGAACTTTTAATTTATGTGGAAGAAAGCACGTTTTAGAGTCAATATAGTAATTTTATTTTACTACTTTTTGATTATTGAATCATCATATATGACCAACAAAGAACTTTTGGACTCTGACTCGTTCAAGTTTTGATACGATTGGCATGGATCTTTTGGTCTTCGTGATATAATGGTCCATATTATAAGAAATTAACATGGACATCTTTTATTTTGAGTGAACACAAAATGAGATAGAAATTTGATGCACAGTATAGTGTTGAACTAATGTTGTTCAATTATAGATAGTGCATTCTAAAGTACTCGGAGCACTACATACATTAATATCTCAAAGATACATCACTCATTTTTTCAAAACTTGTTCATTAGCAAAATTGTATGATTGAGACTTGCATTTGCTAAAGATACAAAGTATAATATTTCATTCTTATAATTGATAATTGATTAGAGTAGATTTGTCCTTATTTTTATTAGCTTTTTAGTTCGTTTTTATATTTGTTTTTGGTATAAGTTGGATGATTTAGGCGTAATTCCGTAATTTTATAATTCCAACTTATTTTACCGCATTTTGATCTTAATTGATGCAATTAGGTGATGTTTTGTTGTTTTTCACCTTACAGCTAAGTAACCGGAAGAGTTTAGCGCGTAAAAGACGAAGTTCGATGTTCAAGAGTAGAAGAACAAGCTTTTCGGTGAAACGAGTAGCAAACGATCGAGAAAAGGAGACCGACGCTCAGTCGCTTCGACTGACGCGACCGTCGACGCCTGTCGACGCGAGCCGTGCCAGCGCGCCATGGCCCGCGTCGGTCGACGCTAAGACGACGCTTTGCCGACGTAACGTTCTGAGGCGTCGATGTCGACGCACCAAGGTCGACGCAACGTCGACGCTAGCTGCTGAAGCATCGATGTCGACGCACAACGTCGACGCACCTGCCAGCCGACGCGCGCACCTGCTGACCAGACCTGCCGAGCGCTGCCGAGCGCTGCCGACCGAGACTGCCGACATCCGTCGAGCGCCTGCTCGCGTCAGTCGACGCTCCACTGACGCTCCGTCGACGCGACGGCCCAGAATTCGGAAATTAGGGTTTCTTGAGCGCCAAGACTCCTAATATCTATATAAACCCTCATTATTTCGAGTTTTGAGAGAAGTCCACGACAGATACATCTACCCTAAGGTTCCTTAGCTCATATAAACAATAAATCTACTTCTTATAACAAGATTTGGAGACGCGGATCAAGGATCGAAGTTCTTCGCGTCTGAAACACCGATTTCGCGCTCGAGAGTCCATTCTTCGCCCAAGATCAGCGTTCAAACTCTGGAATAACTGGAGCCTTTCATTACTTTTCGTAGTTACAATAAGTACTCTAAACTTTTAGTTAATTTCTTAGTTAATTTCGTAGTTAATGCTAGATTAATTTAATTAGCTTAATCGTTTTATGCTCGTATTTTGGATACTGGTTAATTCAGCTTATTTATGCGATTTAGTTTATGTTCCGTTAATGTTCTTGGATTGGTATGATTCAATTGCTAGCGATAATCTCTTTAATTCATGCTTAAATACGATAATTAGTTTTTAAACTTCGTAGCGTTAATCGATAATTAGTTACTGCTCTTAGTCGATAATTTAGAATAATTAGTTTAATTAGCTTAGTACACTGCTTAGTTCGTAATTGATAATCTAGTTAAAGTAATTAGTTTAAGTAGATTTAGCTTAATTATCGTCTTAGTTTATAATGATCGAATCAATCCATTTAAAACCCCAAATGTATATGTATGATATTCGTAATTGAGAAAAACATTCGAAAGACCGAACAGTTGTTTCCTCGAGAGATACGACTCGAGTCAAACTCATCGCCCTACAGTTACCTCGTACACTTGCGAGCAAACTGACGTGCTTTTAAATTAATTATTAAAAATGGGGTGCACAAAAGTTTGAGTCAATAATTGGTGATACATGTGGACATGACCATTCACAATGCGGATCATTCAAGTATTTTTTTTTGTCGATGTTTCGGCACGTATTGTCCATAAAAATATTACATCTGCAAAACTTCTAGCACAGTTAATATGATTGAGGACTCACCACCCTTATAAAGCACCCAAACTCATAGTGCTAGATGGTTTACATCAAAAATACTTGATGTCTATTGCATTTTAATAAAGATCGATGTACTGGATCTTGTACCCTAATGTGCATATATAATAAGGTCTCAAAGAAGACACCATCAAAAAGAATATAGATGGTGACTAAGACAATATTTATGCGCACTCATTTATCTTTGCACAGGGTTATGCAATATTGCACGCAACTCTTACTTATTCGTTTATGAACCCCTGTTAACCAAATATTTTGCGTACCAGTTGGTAACTGGATATAAGCCTGATAATTCATATCTATGCATATTTGAGTAAGCAGTATATGTGCATATTGTGCCCCCACAGCGCATTTTATGGGTTTTCAAAGACGATTAAGTATTTATGTTGGATATGAATCTCCAACAATCATCCGCTATTTGAAACCTTTGACAGACGATCTCTTTATCGCTAAATTAGCGAATTTATCACTTTAATGAGACAGTCTTCCCGTCGTTAGGGGGAGATAAGAAAAAGTGTTTTCTAATGGAACGACATAAATAGTTTCATACTATGTCTCATTATGATCCCCGCATTTCACAATGTAACGTGAAAGAAAAGTAAAGTGAATAATTGATATTCAAAGTATAGAAGGCTCAATTTCTAAAGTGACGAGATCATATATATACAAGATGCAATTGTGTCTGCAAGGTTAAAAGTCCCAGTGAAGGGCACAATGTCACAGATTATGACATTGCAACCATACTTAGTGGAGGTGTGGTTGGGGTCGTGACTCCCAAGAGTAACAGGGGGAGGTCACTTGGTTCGATCAATACTCACCCAAGGAATAAGAGGGCATGTATGACACAACTTTAATTGATCATCAATGAAGATAATGACTCTCATGAGATTATCTCTGATTATACTTATGTCCATGAATCATTACTGGAGGACGCTCCGAAGTTTAATATGATTCAAGAGAATCAAGAAATCTCAATGTACAATGAGAGTTTATATAAGTTGATGGAAAGACTTTTCATACACATTGATGATATATACATTGTTGCTCAAAGAATCATAGAGCACAATAGTATCGAGCCACGCTCTATTGAAATATCAATGCAGAGCAAATTGACCTAATGTAAAGAATCAATTCAGGTAGAACTAAATTCACTGACAACAAGGTAGATATTTGGTTTGGTAGTGCTAACCTCACCAAGTGTAAAGCTTGTAGGACATAAACGTTTTGTCAGAAAGCGTAATGAGCAAAATAAATCCATGAGATGCAAATCTATACTTGAAGGACAAAGTTTCTCAAAACGCCCTGAAATTGACTATGGGGATATGTACTCCCACATAATAAATGTTATAATTCCAAAGAACTGAGAATGCAGCTTATACTTGTGGTTACATCATATCTATATGGGGATCATGATTTAGAGATATATACGAAAGTGCTTGCTGGCCTTTCATTGCCAAGGCAAGTGACTCTAAACCACAGAGTACATTTGCAAATTAAATTGAAACACTCACTTTATGGATTAAAATAACCCAAACGGATGTGGTATAACCGTCTAAGTGACTACTTGATTGGGAAAAGATAACCTATGCCCTTGCGTATTTATAAGTTTCAAATTTGCGATTATAATTGTATATGTCGATGAAAGGAACATAACATCCACTCTTAATGAAATAAGAGATATCGCTAGTTATTGAAATTCTTAATTTGAGATAATGTATCATGGAAAAACTCGGTCATGTTAAGGCTTTAAACTAAAACCAAATTTGTGGAATACCAAATTCTACAGTTTTCATATATCCAAAAGATGATCAAGCAATTAAATATGGATAAGTGCAATATGTTAGCACTCCTATCATTGGTCAAAGTGAAGATATAAGAAAATATCAATTTCGTCAATGGAATGACGAAGAACTGATGGGAGCTGAAACTCCACCTACGTACAATATGCACATTATTGTACCATTACCAATACACTTGACCAAATATTACTTTCTCAAAATTGTTATCTTGATTTAACTCAAGAAAGCTCAATGTCACTGGAATGGAATCAAAATGTAATTTGATACCTAAAAGAAACCATTGATGCGAGTTTATTTTTCTCATTCATAAATATAATTGGGACTGCAGATGGTCTTGTAATCCCTATAGAAAATGTTGAGTTTACTTCCTACTGTGAAACACCAAATAGTATCGTTAATGTTGGTTACTCATTCGATCCATGTAAAGAGATCATTATCATACATGTAGTAGTTAGTGAGTATCTACGATAAATGTTATGATCATTCATATATCTGATGATAGTGGCTTGAACTCTATCACTGAAGAAAATGTGATAATACGAGTAATACCACTACAACTATTCTAAAACCAATAATTATGCACTTTCTCAAGAATCAAGTAAATTGAGGAAGTGGAGACTTTCAAAGTTCTCTTGATAGATGTACATATCAGAGCGAGGTGTACACTTTAGGGGGAGTCTCAACATAGGTGTGTTGTACTCTTTTTCCTTAGACCAGATTTTATTTTTCCAATTGGGTTTTGTTACTTGGCAAGGTTTTAACGAGGCAACAATGAAACACCATTTCACCCTTTGACTTGGCACAAGGGGGAGTGTGGAAGGGAAAACACAATTAGTGTGCCTTCGTCAATAAGTAACTGATGAAGGATAGTTTAGGTATTTGTTATCTTTACTTGTTATGAAAACATGTAATTGATACCCTATATAAAGGGAGTCTTTAATGAATAAGAGAACCCTAATTTCTATCATCTCCTTCGTCTCTCTTTTATTTCTTCTCCTTATGCTTTTACTTTTACATATATATATTTTTTTTTTCTTTTTTGCCATATGTTTGACGAAAACTAATAAATTTAAGTTGTCAATGCAGCTGGAAGGAGTTGCTTCTCAGACGTGCGACACAAGGAGCAATGAATTTGTGTTTAATGTAAGTTTTCATATTAAATATTTTCATTTTCAAAATATGTATTTGAGGCCAGTGGGTTAGTGGTCTTTTGTAAAAAAAATGGAAAAATGAGTTTAATATTATCTCCGGTTTCGAGAATATGAGAGATTTTTAATTTTAATTTTCATCTCTCCTGTTTGTTCTGGCTGATCTATATTTTTTTTATGAGAAATTATGATCATAATCATATGCTTTTTTTAATACTTTCTTTAAAACAAAAAGTTAATAATGTAGCTAGATTAGATGAAATTATATTAAATAATTCAAAGGATAGATTTGTAGTTTGTCATATTATCCCTTGCAATCCTAGTAAACAAACTTTGGATTTGAAAATCTATCCTATTCCCACCACATATACAATCAAAGGAAACAACAATAAATTGTTTTATCTATACAGTACTATTCTTAGGGATATGATTAATCTGTCATTTCCAAAACAAACACTGTCTAAGAGCCTGTTTGGACCAGTATTCGGATGTAAAATTTTGTATTTAGAATTTTGGGTTTTTAGAATCCTTTATTTTTTTTACTGTAAATGTCAAATCATGTCTGAAAAGATGATCATAATATATTATTATATATCCTTTACTTTTAACGCAAATGTGAAATCAGGTATAAAAAGTGGATGATAATATATTATTATATTGTATTTGATGTCAAATTATGTTTGAAAAAATTGGATGATAGTGTATTAATATATTGTATTTAGTAATATTTAATTATTTTGTTGTATGATATTGTATTTGATTTTTGAGTTTGACAACAAACAAGTATTCGTTAATCCGAATCCCGAATCTAGAATTCGGAGTCCTAGCCAAAACAAGCATAGGGATTTGCAGTGTTTATTGCAATGTCGCATTTCGGAAAAGTAAAACACGATCTAGGCAAAAGAAATACTAATCGAACGTTTCCTGGTTTTTTTTTTAATGATGCTTTTGACGATAAAGTGGTAGTGTGTGTTGGTCAAACATGTTTAAGAACTCTTTTGTTGGTAGTTTAAATTTTCTCCTTTTTTAGGGTTTAAGAACTCTTTCAAGCAATGCCCTTTGATTTCGCTCTGGTGACGGTTTAGATTCTTCTTTAAGTTGACAACAACTAATCAGACACTTGAGTAACAGTACAATTCGATTTTAAAGTGTTTTGCAATTTGAAGAGGCACTCAAATTAAAACTTTCTTATGTTTATTATATGGTTTTTTTCTTGACTTTAGTAGATTTTTACAAAGAACTTTGAATATAATGTTTAGTTTGTATTGTAATGGTCGTGTAAATAAATAAGATATAATACGAAGATAATAAAATTTCTTGAAGTTAAACTTTCCATTATATATATATATATATATATATATATATATATATTTATTAAAAAAAAGTTTGAATGTACACTAGGAGCATCCAAATACTAAAGTCATAAACTTAATAATGATCTCGCATCATACATTGATTTTTCACATACTCAGTTTTATTAGTACATCATAATGTACAAGCTTTTATTTTCCTGGTCTCTTCCTACAAGGTTGATTGCAAATTTGCAATGTTGATTGGTGAACAACAATATAAGCATTCATTACCTCCACCAAAGTCCCAAAAATAAAATTGCATCAACATACCCAAAAGCTCAATCAAGAAACACTCTCATACCTAGGTTAAAACCGTTTTATAAACATCAAAAACACCTAAAGCCAAATCCCCATCTAGTGTATACACTCATATATCTGCAAAAAAATAAAATAAAATCACACTCATCACCCTTTCTTCTGCATCTTCTTCTTCAACAGCTTCTGAAAATCATCATCCGACAAAGACAACATCTGGTTCAGCAATATCTTAACCCCACACTGCCTCAAACTCTCATACCTAGGTTTAATCCTATCCTCCAAACTATACCCAAAATACTGCGGAAACTTAATCAGCTCCGACTCCGGATAAACCATCGTCAGATAAAAATCCCACTTGGGCATCAAATTCCCCGGTAAGCTAAACGTGTACAGAGTCCCATACCTAGAGATCATCGTCGCCACGTCACCCAACGTGTACCCCTTGTCCAAGAAAAAATTAGTCACGGGCTTCAAATTAGCCTCGATGCTAAGCCCGAACGTCTGAGGCGACCGGTGCAGTAAAAACGCGACGTTCACGTCCAACGACCGGAAATAATCGGCCGTGGGCCGTAGCTTATCCTCCACGCTGTAACTCACGATGTTCGGGCACCGGGTCAAAACCTTGCTCACGTTCTCGGCCGTGAGGCCCATCTCGTAGAGAAAATCGACGGTCGATTTGAGTTTTTGACGGCTGTAAGTGAGGAGCGGAGGGAAACGGTAAATCACTTTGGCCCATTGTTTTTTATCGACGCCCAGTTCCTCGAGAAAGGCCATTGTCGGGATTAGATTCTCGGTTAGGCTAATCCCGCAAAGCTGAGGCCTTTTGCTTAAAATCGTGGGGATATCTTCTTTTGGAATGCCGAGATCGATTAGAAATTCGACGACGGGTTTTATTTTACCGTCCAAGCTATAATAAGCGAAAGCCGGGAATTTACGTATGACTTCTTTAATTGCTTCGAATTCCATTCCGAGGTCTAGGAGGTAGGTGATGTGGGAAGGGAGCTTTTTTGTTGGGCTGACGTCGCTAACGCGAGCCAGAGCCTTTAGTTTCTTGGACCCAGCCGTGGTGATGGAAGAGGAAAGTGGTGGGTGTGAGTTTTCAGTCGTCGCGGGTTGTTTTTGAATAATTTCTTCATTTTTTTCCTTAACGGGTGGGTCCGGAAAGTTCTCGACGACGTCGACTAGAATGGCCTGGTACTCGTCATTGAGCGACTCGAGGTACGGGATAAGAGCGTCTCGAATCTCGAGAGTTGTTAGTTCTCGACCTGCAAAATTTAATAAAGGGTTAGATTAAAAAAAAATAAAATTTGAGGTTTAGTCTACTAAATACAGAAAAACTAAGCTATCTTTCAATTTTACAAATACCCCCTTGGTATTTGATTTTAGGAGTTTAGTCTAATTATTAAAAAAAAATAAAAAAATTACAAGGAAAAAAAAAAACTTAGGTTACGTTCGGTAGAGGTTTTATGGAACCCAGATTTGGATTTAGACTTTAAAACCCCAAACCTTTAAAATTCAAATTCTAAACCCTACCTTTTCACCTATTCAATTTAAATTAAAAAAAATACAACATTCATTTTTTTTTAATTTAACTTTTTGAATGTGTACTTTTATTTTTGCATATACAATGCAAGAGGATAAATTTTATATATTATTCATCTAAAATAGATAAGAAGCGGAAAAGTTATGGCAATTCGAAGTTTTGAGTATTAAAGAAAAGGCGAATCATGCTACAATTACAAAATCATCTTATAAAACTCAAACCAAAAAAGTATGTTACTATTCAAAAAAAAAAAAATTCAAAACCAAGTCCAAGACTTTATAAACCCCCTTAATCTCCTTCCAAACGGAGCCTTAAGGTTTAATTATATATTAAACTTTACCCCCTTCATACGAAAAAACATTTCAAACACCCACCTTACATTTTTTAAAACATAAAAGTTACCCCCTTACATTTAACGCAGAATCAAATTCAGGGTAGTTTTTGTAATTACCTCAAACCTCAGGGTGGTTCGGGTATTTCACCATCACCCAAAAAGAAAAACAAACAAACCTATCTTTGAAAATTACAATTACCTCCTTGATATTTGTTTTTGTTTTACAAATCACACCCCTCAATAGGGGAAATTTTTCAAGAAGTACAAAACTCAAGGAGGTCATTTTGATAATAATTTTTTTTCGTAATTAGGCCAAAACATAAAGGTTAATATCTGTAAATCCCAAGAAATGTAACATTACTAAAGAGAATCAATGAAGGATGATATGTTCCCAAACGTTATTTTTATCGGATTAGAGAATGAGAAATCAAACCTACTAAGTACCGAGACTTATGAACAGAGTGAAGCCGAGAGACAAGGTGATCGACAAAAGCATCAGACTTGTTGATAGTTCTTGCAGCAACGGCATTGCTCAAACCTTGTTTCTTCAGGAATAAAGTCAACACGGCCTTAGCTTCTTCCTTTTCCGCTGCTAACAATGTCGGAGGCACTAGCCGTAAGCTAAATGATCCATCTACATCAGATTCAGCTTTAAAATCAAAACGATACCGGTAAATGGATTTTGTAGTGTTTTATCAGTTATCTTACCTTGCTTAGCTCGAGGAAAAAAAGCCTTCTGAGGAATAGTTAGCTCGGTTCTGCAGATGACAGACACACACACAAAAAAAATTAATTAAAATATAAACAAATTTGAATGCGAACAAGATATTGAGAAATAAGAAAATTTTAAAACTGTAAGACAAATAAACGGGATAATTATGAAAACGTTATTACAACAGCACATCAAGGCGAACAAATATTATCCCTTTTGAGGGTGCAATATGTAAAATGAAAACATCTCTGTACTCAACTTAAAAAGAATGGTATGATCTTTTTACCAAAGTGTATACACAGCAAGATCAAAAACCATTCCGATTCTTTAATTTTCCTTATAGCTGAATTTGCATTCATGAAAAACGATTACAATCAACGGTAATTTCTAGTTGACTGCAAGCCCACTGTCACATAAACAATATAATTTCCAATGTCTCAAGTTTACAATTGAAAACCCATCATTATTAGCCAATTGGAACTCAATATTTTCAGCTTAATTAAGACGTAGCCCAACAACAAATAAAGTGCCGCCATCATACTCGGAGATAATTACCAAATATTGAACCTTTACATAAAACACAACAACACAACAGTGATAAAATTAAAAATTGCAATTTACCAAAGCAAAAGCAACAGACCATTCATCCCAATCAAAGCAGCTCACAACCCATAAACACCCACTAGCAAAAAGCCCACAAACGTGAAACAGATGATAAAGAATGTACCTTGACTGGAAAAATGCTGTTCTTGAGAAAGAAGGGCCCGAGGGCCTAAACGATATCGAGGCTTCCATTTGTTTTTCTTCCAATTTTTGCTAAAGCTACAGGATTTTAGAAGGTTTTAGCCACGTAGAAGCTGCTACGATTAAATGCGTGTGGCGTGGCGGTGAGAAAATTCTGAGGTGAACGAGAATTGGTGAAAGGGGTTTAAGTATGCACCGTAGAATAGATATGGATTTGTCTTGTTCATAAATATATCCTCAGCCAATCTAACACTAAAGTCGCATGAGACACTTGCTTGGACCCTAAATTGCGACTTGATTTAATTGGTTCCAAACTCTAATATTAATTTGATATGTTATTGAAAAATATCAGTAAGTGTTGACCATTCTTTGAATCGACCTAAAAAAAAGTATACAATTTGGAGATTTTTTAATTACCCAAACTTAAATCCAATTTATAATAACATCAAATTGATTCTGAATCTAATTATATTCAATAGCTAGTAAGTATAGATATTTGGAAAATACTACATTACCTTCACTTTATCATACTGTTAGAATATATCTTGCATATATTGTATATATCTTATATTTAGGTAGTATATATTTAGTTACCATTCAGTTGGCTGGTTTATAGCCTACAATCTCTCTTGTAACTTGTATATATAGTTGGATGTTTAATACAATAATCACGATTGATTTCCTTCCATGGTATCAGCGACTCATACGATCCTATCTTCCTAACCCTAGCCGCACCTATTTCCTTCCCCATCCTTCTTCTTCTTCCTCCTTCAACTCTTCTACATGGCAGACTCACCCAAATTTCATTCCTCTCTCACCATTACTAATGTTAAATCTCTTGTTCCCATAACATTAGACAATGAGCACGGTTTGTATCATTCTTGGGCTACCTTGTTTACCAATCTGGCTAAGGTTCATGATCTTTACGATCATTTGGTTCCACCATCGGAGAAAAAGGCTAAGACTGCCTATGAAGCGGCTAAGTCCGCTGATCTGAATCTTTGGAGGCGTTTGGATGTCGTTGTCTTACAATGGATTTATGGCACCATTTCTAACGACCTTCTTCACGCTATCCTCAAACGAAATGACACAGCAGAGGGAGCATGGAACCGTCTTGAAGCTCTTTTCCAGGACAACAAAGCCTCTCGGGCTACTCATCTCGAGGAAGACTTTACAAACGCTGTTTTTGAGGATTTTAACTCGATCGACACTTATTGTAATCACCTGCAATCTCTGGCAGACAGGTTGGCTGATGTTGATGCTCCGGTAGCAAATGGTCATCTAGTTTTACGTCTCACCGGATCCTTAACGGAGGCATACAGTGGTACAGTGGACTTCATACAAAATCAAGAGCCTTTGCCCTCTTTTGAGAGTTGTCGTTCAAGGTTGAAAATGGCGGAGCGCACCATTAAGGGCCGTCACGCTCGTGAAATAGGTGCTCCTGGCAGTAGGACCAGTGGTGCCGCCATGGTTGCTACATCTTCTCTGTCGTCTGACTCATCTGCAAGCAACAAACGCGACAGCAATACTAAGGGGAGGCCTAATTCCAAAAATACTGGCAAGAAAAAGGCCCAACACAATTCTAATGGGGCCGGTCAGCCACCGCATCAGCAGAGCCAGTGGCATCCACGTCAGCAGCCCCCACCACAGTGGCAGCAGATGTGGCAGCCTAGTTGGGGTGGGTGGAACATTCCTCCGTGCCCGTTTCCTGCTTACTCCTGGCAGCCAAGGCCAAATCCAGCCACACAACGTCCCTCCAGCTCTCCCAAATCAGGATTACTTGGACCCAGACCTCAAGCTTTCAACGCTATTGCTCCTCCTACCCCTAGCTACACGCCCACTGACATTGAGGCCGCTATGCATGCCCTTTCATTCTCTCAACCTGATGGGAACTACTATATGGATTCCGCTGCTACGTCTCACATGACGGCGAATGCAGGTATTCTCTCTTCTTATTTCAATTCAAGCAATAAGCATCATAACATTGTTGTTGGAAATGGTCATTTAATTCCAATTATTGGTCACGGTCGCACTACATTGCCTCCTCCTTATCCACCATTTACCCTAAATAATGTGCTTCATGCTCCCAAGCTCATCAAAAATCTGATCTCCGTTCGTAAATTTACTACTGATAATATGGTTTCTATCTCTTTTGACCCTTTTGGTTTCTCTGTTTATGACTTCCAGACAGGGAACAAACTAATGAGATGTGATAGCATTCAGGACTTATATCCACTTTTCTCCAACGCTCAAGCCATTTCTTCCAACAATCATTCTGCTTTTTCTGCTATGCCTTCGGATATTTGGCACAACCGTCTAGGTCATTCGGGCGATGCTATTCTTCAGTCTCTTCGTCGTAATAAGTTCATTGATTGTAATAAGGCTTCTAAAAGTTTTTGTTCTTCTTGTACTCTTGGGAAGCATTCAAAACTACCTTTTTATGATTCAGTTTCGTATACTTTTCTACCATTTGATATTATTCATAGTGATCTTTGGACTTCTCCTATTGTTAGCTCTTCAGGCTCTTGCTATTATGTTCTGTTTCTTGATGACTATAGCAAATTTTTGTGGACTTTTCCTGTGGCTAAGAAATCTCAAGTCAAACAGCTTTTCTTGTTGTTTCATGCTTTAGTCAAGACTCAATTTGAACGTGACATTAAAACTTTTCAATGTGATAATGGAACGGAATACATAAATAGTACTTTTCAGAATTTTTTTGAGCAACATGGCATGCTTTTCCGTCTCTCATGTCCTCATACTTCTCCTCAAAATGGCAAAGCCGAACGACACATAAAGTCCATAAATAATATTATCCGGACTCTTCTCTCTCATGCATCTATGCCACCATCTCTTTGGCATCATGCTCTCTCCATGGCTACATATCTCCTAAATATCCTTCCTTCCAAGGTTTTGAATTATCAATCACCCACTCAAATCCTCTATCAAAGTGATCCTGATTATTCGGGTTTGCGTGTTTTTGGTTGCTTATGTTTCCCATTATTTCCTTCTTCTACTATTCATAAATTACAAGAAAGGTCGACTCCTTGTGCTTATTTAGGTCCGGCTCCTAATCATCGTGGCTCTAAATGCTATGACATGTCCAGTGGTAAAATCATAATTTGTCGTCATGTTCGTTTTGTTGAAACCGAATTCCCTTTTTCCAAAACACATAAACCACAACCTTCAAATTATGACTTTCTGGGTGATAATATTAATCCTCAAATATTACATTATATCACTCCCAATACCACACCACAAAATCTGCAACCAGACCCACACCCACAGCCCGACTCGTCCTCTCTGTCTCACTCTAGGCCGCAGTCTCACACGGGCCCAGATTCTGCCCCTGCTACCCAAACTCGGTCTGCTTCTCCTTTGGGCCAGATACAGCAGCAGCCCACTGCTCCTCATTCTCTCTTGGACGACTCTACCTCAAGTGGTCCAGTCCACTTCTCTGGCCCATCCTCTTTGCCTCCTAACCCCACATCAGTACGCATGACCACTCGTGCTTCAAATGGCATTAGAAAGCCCAACCCTAAATACTCTTCAAGTTACCACACTTCCACCACTACAGATATATCTCCTCTTCCAAAAAATCCTGTTAGTGCCCTTACTGACCATAATTGGAAAAGTGCAATGTTGGATGAATTTAATGCTTTAATTGATAATAAGACTTGGGAATTAGTGCCTCGACCACCTAATGTGAATGTAATTCGGTCTATGTGGGTTTTTCATCACAAACATAACTCTGATGGTTCTTTCGAGTGCCATAAGGCTCGTCTTGTAGGTGATGGAAACACTCAGCAACAGGGTATTGATTGTGATGAGACGTTCAGCCCCGTGGTTAAACCGGCTACCATCAGAACGGTTCTCAGCATTGCTCTCTCTAAATCATGGCCCATTCATCAAATGGATGTCAAGAATGCTTTCTTGCATGGTCATCTCAATGAAACAGTTTACATGCATCAACCCATGGGTTTTCGTGACAAAAATAATCCTACTCATGTTTGCCTTTTGAAGAAGTCTTTGTACGGGTTAAAACAGGCTCCTCGTGCTTGGTACCAAAGGTTTGCTAATTTTGTTGCTACCATTGGGTTCTCTCATAGTAAGTGAGATCACTCTTTGTTTATCTACAAGAACGGGCCTGATACTGCTTATATTCTGTTATATGTGGATGACATTGTACTTACAGCTTCTTCTGATCGTCTTCGTAAGAAGATTATGATTCTCTTGGCTTCTGAGTTTGCTATGAAGGATCTTGGTCATCTGAGTTTCTTTTTGGGTATTGTCGTCACTCACCATGCTCATGGTCTTTTCTTATCTCAGACACAGTATGCTGTAAAAATTATAGACCGTGCCGGAATGTCTACCTGCAGTTCATGTCCTACCCCTGTTGACACTAAGTCCAAACTTAGTGCCACCGCAGATTCTCCTTATCATGATCCGACTATGTATCGTAGTCTCGCAGGTGCTCTTCAGTATCTTACTTTCACTCGGCCAGACATATCTTATGTCGTGCAGCAGATCTGCCTTCATATGCATGCTCCAACTAATGAGCACCTGAGTGCTCTAAAGCGTATCATTCGCTATCTTCAGGGTACTCTTTCCTTTGGTCTCCACTTGTACAAGTCCAATATTAATCGTATTATCTCATATACAGATGCAGATTGGGGTGGTTGTCCTGACACTCGTCGTTCCACCTCTGGTTATTGTGTATTTCTTGGGGATAATTTGATTTCTTGGTCTTCCAAACGACAACCTACCCTCTCCCGTAGTAGTGCAGAGGCAGAGTACAGGGGTGTTGCTAATGTTGTCTCTGATTCGTGTTGGATCCGAAATTTGCTTCTAGAGTTACATTGTCCTATTCAAAAGGCTACTCTAGTTTATTGTGACAATGTGAGTGCAATATACTTATCTGGCAATCCTGTTCAGCATCAACGCACCAAACACATTGAGATGGATATTCACTTCGTCCGTGAGAAAGTGGCTCGTGGTGAAATTCGTGTGCTCCATGTACCGTCCCGTTACCAAATTGCCAATATTTTTACAAAAGGGCTTCCGCGCGTTTTATTTATTGATTTCAGGGACAGTCTAAGCATACGAGAACCTCCTGCTTTGACGGAGGGTGTGTGTTAAAATATATCTTGCATATATTGTATATATCTTATATTTAGGTAGTATATATTTAGTTACCATTCAGTTGGCTGTTTTGTAGCCTACAATCTCTCTTGTAACTTGTATATATAGTTGAATGTTTAATACAATAATCACGATTGATTTCCTTTCACATACTCATATATTGTGATTCAATCAATGATTTACATATTACTATATTTAATAATTATAAAATTTTTTAAATAAATATATTGGTTAATAGAATAAAGTATGGTACAGTTAACTATAACGTAGAAGTTCCCTAAATACTTTCTTATAAGTTATGTATGTAAATTAATTACTAGTTAACAATTAAGAGTTAAAAACTAATGATAATTGAGCCAAGTTCCATCATACGTTTCTACTTTGCACTAGAGCCAAGTTCAAACTAAACCTTTTACTTTATCCAACCAAAAACTGTTCTTAAATTTGGTTTGACATTGTAATGAACTAATGTGTTCTTTATAACTTGACTCAATTTTCAATTTTTAGTTATATATATATATATATATGGGATTGGATATTGCTACCCTATAATCTATGAATTCACCTCATTAAAAAAAATTATAAAAATATTAAAATTAATTACAAATCCAAACACCTCAAAAACATTTCATATTTTCCCATCTTTCCACTACCACCCCCTGCCACTGTCATCACCATCGTCGCTGACCATTGAAGAACATAACACACACACACATAGAAACACGTGGCCACCGCTTCGCTACCATGGCTGTCGTGCCATTGAAGAAGAAGAAAAGAAATACGCCTAAAAAAGGTATCGTTCGAACTCAAGTTGTAATCCAAAAATCGTAATCGAAAACATCTAATTTTTGCATCTTTTTATTCTCATTTGTTCCCAAATTTGTCACTTACTATTCACAACCAATTGTCGTTTTTTTTTTCGACGGCAGTGGTGGTGGCAGCGGCAGCAGTAGGAAGACTGGTGGGATATGATAACGTGTTTTGTTGTTGTTCTTTAATGGCAACAACGATCATGACGACGACAACGACCAGGGGCGGATTCAGAATTGTTAGTTTGGGGAGGCCACGTATTAAAAGATAAAAATAATTTGGTGAAATGACGAGATTCGACTTTAAGGGGAAAATATATTTTTTAACCTTTTTAATGTTACGATAAATTAGAGAGAATGTGAAATAAAAAATAAGAAGGCAAAGAAAAGAGGAGCTATAGAGGGTGAAAGAAAATAAGAAAGATATGTTTTTACTTTTAAGTTGGTACCATTAATTTGTGAGAATAGGGAAAGAAAAAAAGAAAAAGTGAGGAAAAAATAGTGAAATGATTGATACTTTTTTAGTATTATATTGTTGTTTTTTAAGGTAAATAACGAGAAAAAAAAAATAAAAATAAAGAGAAAGTGTTGATATTTTTAATTTTATATTTTTGCTTTTAAATTTATTTAATGAGAAAGAGGAAAATAAAAGGAAAGGAAAAGGAAGGATGAAAAATATATGAATTAGTGGATAAAAAGAAGAAAAAAAAAACACTAAAAAGAAACAAATGAGAAAGAGAAAAATAAAAATAAAGATAAAAAATATAGAAAAACAAGAGATAAAGAGAAAGAAAAAAGAAGGAAACTAATAAGAAATAAATGATAAAAGAGAAATATAAAAAGAAATATAAAATATATAGAAAAACAAGAGTTAAAAGAGAAAGAAAAAAGAAAGGAAAATGGACAAGAGTGGGAGTTGAACCATGACCATTTGAAAAGAGACTAAGCACATTAACCATTTGACCAAATTACAAATTTGTAAATTTTAGGATGTATATTTAATTAAAAATAATAAAATATCATAAATAGTATTAGGATTTTTGAATTTTTTGGAGGGACCGTGGCCCCCTCATGTATATGCATAAATCCGCCCCTGACAACGATAAAGAATGATAGTTGAGGTTTGTGAATAAGATGAAGTTTGAGGGATAATTTTGATATTTAAATTAATGGGGTGAACTCATTAGAAACTTGAAGTGTCAATTTGTGTCCTATATGTGTGGAATATTTGAATAGTTCAAGTCCCGCATAGTGTTTATTCCATTTTACCGATTAGGAAAGTAAATTCTACAAATCTTCACGCTTTATGGTTAAAAATTCAACACGCTTTAGCTTGCAAGTATTTCCTGCATTTTTATTTTGTTAGGCAATATTTCCTGCAATTTTTTGTTAAACCCTTAAACCCTATATATGAAAATTAACACACAATCCAGGAAGAAAAGTAAGAAAAAGAAAGAACAGAGAAAAATCGAATATTGCACTGAGATTCGACAATGTCAATCTCCCTCAGACGAGCCCTAATTTCTTCTAAACCCCTCTTTTACGCCCTTCGAACAGCCTCTATCAGTTCACACCAAACTTTCTCTTACTTGTCCTCGTATTTTGACAATTCCCATGAATCTGTTGTTGTCGATGGGTTTCTAAGTTCTCCAGCAACGATGTTTTCTCAATTTAATACTCGGAGAGGATTCGCCAAAGGAAGAAAGCCCCAAATCAGTAATTTTATCTCTTTTTTCATCTGTGTGTGTGTGTGTTTCATGAATTGCGATGTGCGTATTTTTTGTTTAGCTACTGATTAGTTAGTGATGTGTTTGGAGTGAAGGGTTTTGAATCCCTTAGTCTCAATCCGTGATTTTGAAGCAATATCAATTATGTAATAAAATGAAAAGATCTTGAATTATTTCAAAACATTAGGCTGAGCCGATTTTTTTTATTTTTTTTTTGCAGTTCATTGAGATATTTTTCGTAGTTAAGTCCCATTTTTTCAAACCCTAATCTTAAATTAGAATGAGACAAATAAGAAAGAAGGATTTTAATTTGTAGTGAACTGAAATCATTCAATTCGTACTCTAAGTAGTTACAGTTATGCAGTAGTATTTCTGAATTAAAGTTTCATAAATTCTCGGCATTTTTGAATCGTAGAGGAAGAAGAGGAGGATGATGAAGAAGAAGAAGATGAAGATGAAGAAGAGGAATATGAAAGCGAGGTTGAGGACGAAAAAGGCGGTGATTTAGGGGCTCGCACTAAAGCTACAGCTCTGTCACAGATGAACGCGGCAATTGATTCACTGTCACGTGAATTAACCAAATTGCGTACTGGGAGAGCATCATCAGGTGCGTAGAAAATATTTTAGATAGTCGATTTTATTGGTTTTTATATTTATTTGACAAGATCGTTTTCTTAGGGATGCTCGATCACATTATGGTTGAACAATATGGCGTTAAGACACCCCTTAGCAGGATGGCCGTTGTCTCGGTCTTGGACCCGAAAACTCTGGCAGTCACTCCTTATGATTCTAATGTAATGTAAAGCTATTTTGTGCAAATGAATTACATTTTATTAATTATTCGGGTTAATTGCACGAAAATACACTAAGGTTCAGTCAAATTACAAAAACTCCGGCTATCGTTCATTAGTACAAATACCCCTTTAGTATTGATTTATGTTTTACAAATTGCAGAGGGTATTTGTAATTTTGAAAGGTAACTAGTTTTCTTTTTTTTCTTTTTTTTAATGAAGCTAAACCTTGCAGATAATTTTGTCATTACTCTATATTCTTTTAATTGATTAGGAGTTAAGGTTTAGAGAAAGTGATTTGACTTTTGCAGGCCCTTAAGGAGTTGGAAAAGGCCATCATCTCATCTCCGTTGGGCTTAAATCCCAAGCCCGACGGCCAGCGGTTGATTACACCTATACCTCCGTAAGGATTTTAACCTCTTCTAGTGGTTGGGATTAATAATGAACCAAATTATTATTTCTTTTAAATTAATATGAAAATGTCTCTTTCAATGAAATTATATCCCTAGCCTAGAAATTTTCACTTTATTTGTGAATTGAACTTCTTTTATTATTATACCGATTAATATGTTTCGGTGCTTGGCAGATTAACCAAAGAGCACATGCAAGTAAGTCATAATTATTCTTTTATTTATCTAAATTACATTTATTTGCCCATTTAATTTTTAATGAAATAACTACCAATATCATATAAATTGTCTCTTTCAGGCTGTATGTAAGGTGGTTTCAAAATCATCCGAAGATGTGAAGCAGAGCATAAGAAGAGCTCGTCAGAAGGTATACATGGAAAATATATATTCTGCGCTTAATTTCTGTTATGGTTGGTCACTAAAACGATGGACATGGCATTTTCAGGCATTAGAAAGCATCAAGAAGGCAGCACCTAAGAAGGATAAAGATAAAAAAGATAAAGATAAAAAAAATAAGGAAAAAGATAAAAAGGATGAAGCAGGTCCAACTATATCAGAAGATGATGCAAAACGACTGGAGAAAGAAGTAAGTTGAATTCATATCCATGACGAATGCTTTGATTTTTTGATTGAGTTTTTTTAAACTTATATTTTCTCCGTAATGTGTCAGATTGATGACTTGACTAAGAAGTTTATCAAGACAGCTGAAGATATGTGCAAGGCCAAGGAAAAGGAAATTAGGGGCGGCTGAAAATACGGGCCTCTTGGTAATATTTGTTTTAAGTTTAGTAGATTTGGAATCGTTTATAAGAGATTGAGTAGACACAGACCATCTTGAAACAAAGAATGCAAAGTATCTCATTTCACTACGTGCAGGAGGATTTGTTGTGGTCTTATATTGTATGAAATTGTCGCCAGAAAATTTTCTGTTTGAATCTCATCGTTGTTTCGATTTAAAATTAAATGCATGGCTAATTCAAAACGAATCAATTGCTCGGACCCTTACAATTCTATGAAATTATGATTATGATGTGTTTCCTACTCCCATTTAGGCATAAGAATAATTCAGCTCACCTATGGAAACATGAATTGTTGTTTTGGGTGTCCCAAATGATATTTACCTTTTCCTCCCCATGCCGCCCCTATTTGATTGTTTAAAACCACAATACTCCAATACCTAGGTTAACTTTTACGGAAACCGAGTAGACAATGAATAAATAAATAATTAATCATAGGAGCATAGATGGGAAGACAAGGCTCGACTCAATTTGGTCAAACTCGAGCTCGAGTGGCTCGAGCATATATTTAGATTAGCTCGATGAGCCGCTCGAGCATATATGTATTTACTTAACTACCCTTATATTTTATTACCTAATAACCCACGAGCATATTCCATAGCCAAAAAAATCGACTCGAGTTCGAGCCAAACCGATCTCAAGTAAAGCTCGATCATGACCTTTTTTGGCGAATCGAGTCGAGCAACATTTTTTTTTTTTTTTTGCGAGTCGAGTTCGAACTTGAGTAGTATTAAACATAAGTCAATCTTGGCTTGATAAGACTAATGCTCGACTTGACTCGGTTCGTTTGCAGCTTTAGGTATGGTTCTTGAAAATCTCACTCGTTGAGTACCGTATGATTTTTTTGGTATTTAAAACTTCATACTGATACCGTATCGAACATTTCAATATACTGAAACATCAATAAGCCACACAACTGAAATGTCGGTATACTGAATTAAGGGAAGATATTGATAACGTTTCATACCGAGAATTTGGTTGCTAAACAAGAATTTCATATATACGGTATGTATACCGAAATATTGATTACCGATATTTTTTCGATATTTACTGAAATATTGATTTTTTGTGAATTTATATACCGATACCGTGCCGTATATTTTCAAAATCGATACCGTACTATACCCGAACGTCCTGATAACCAAAAATGCGGTATATTCTGGTTTTGGTACGGTAAATGTGGTATTTCATGTTTTTTGGCACCCCTAGTTATGAATTTGATCATCGTAGCTATAATATCCTGGCGTTTCGAGACGCTTTCTTCAAAAATATCTTTAAATGTTACCTTCTAAAATTTCAATCAATCTTGTTATTTTATAAATTCAAAGCAAATGTGTGGAAAATTAAATTTGTCGTCACTTACAATTGATTGAACCTAGGTCTGAGTTGCAATGGGATACAAAAAACTCGTCAAATTGATCACAAAGTTTCATCAGCTTAGACAAAATTCGGCATTTGGACCCCGTGTAGTTAATGAGGATGTTTTGCGTAACAATTTGCCCAATTTTATAATAGAGAAAGCTCCCCCACAAAAACAAAAACAAACACACACAAAAACACACACACACACACACAAAAAAAAAAAAAAAAACTCATAATTTGTAAATTTTTTATTTTTACGAAGTATGAAAATTTGTTTCCAGTTTTTCTATAATACCAGACATTCTTGCTGATGTGAAATTTCACTTTTTTACACTTTTGAATCCTCTTGCTGATGTGGAATTTCACTTTTTTACAATTTTTTTCCTTACGTAAAAACCCCTTCAATCACCCTTAAAAACTGTCAAAAAATAAATAAAAACCTTTTAAAATATAGATCAAATTTGCAAAAACAGAAAATTAAAACCCATTTGAGTGAGATGTGGATCATAATGGAAATTCTTCTAAAATTTTATTTTAAGAATTTTTAGTGTATCTCGTATTGTGTGTTGTATATTTTGTCAAAATAAATTGAATAAATTATGCCCAACTCATGATTTGTGATATGATCTTATGTATTTTGTTTATTGTGGAAATTTATCCTTATCCTTGGAAAAAGTCACAATGATATTAGATGAGCTTACGTGTTGAATAATTTGAGCCATTTCTTAATAGTCAAGGTGCAAAGATGAGAAATTTGTTTTAACTCGAGACGGCATAGTTATAGAAAACCCGCAGACTATGGTCGTTAAGTAATATATAAAGTTCGACGAAACTAGAGCATATTAAACGTCTCTTAATAAACGTTTCTTAATAAAATTCGAAATGTTTCTTAATAAAGTTCGACGAAACCCGCAGTTGTGTTTTTGGGATTCCTAGAACAAATTAAAAATATCAAAAGGAAGAGGGAAAAAAATGTATCTATAGTTACACTTCTTACAGCAACTAAACGTCTTTTTCTGAAAAACAGACAGTGGACAACAACATGGTACCTGGTCCAAATATGAGATATATAGCTAGAGTTACAACAGCCACGCGAGTACGCGGTTGATTCAATTATCCTTCCCCTTGCCACCTTTTTCTGTAGCTTTAGGACTATCGTATGACGAAACGAACAAAGTGCTCTCATTATTTTGCAGATACCTATACAACAAAAACACAAACCCTGTAAATTAAATAGCATTCAGATTAGGAATGAAAAGTCGTCCTAATAATTGCTAGTGAATATAGATGGGAAAAAGAGAGCAGTCGATTTAAATTAATTTTACAAAAAATCTATCAAATTACAAAAATACCCCTTTGATATTTATTTTGAGATTTTCAAATTGCACCCTAGAAATGCCTCATTAAAGGAATATGTAGGAATTCGTCGCAATTTGGCAGTATCATGATCTCAATGGACACAATAGTTAAAAGAAAATTAATATTAAAATATAATAGCAGAACCAGAGAAATATATGACATGAAATAAAGTAAAAAGATCGAAGAGCTTATACTTGAGAAACCCGAGCACTTTCTGCTGCAATCGAAGCGTGGTCTCTTCATCAATTTTCACATATGCCAGCAATTCTGGTAATTTCACTGCAAATAATATAAAGTGCAATTATGACAAAGCTGATACACTTGAAACAAGATAGAGCATGTAATTAATCTCAAAAATAGAACAAAATATAGGCATATAGTCACCAAAGAGGCGCAACAAATGTTCAGCTCCATATATACTTGAGGGAGAAATGTTATCTTGAATTGCTTCTCGATACTGTTGGCGCTCTTTTTTGTACAAAAGAATAGATGGTAATGCTTTGTCAAAATAGCATCGTATCCCGTTCAAAATTTCTCCAACAGCATCCGTCATCCTGTATTCAACGGAAAAACAACACTATTGATACTATGTATTATTACACCTTGTCCTAAAACTGAACATTCAACACATTCTCTACGCTCTAATTGGAGACCAATTTACCATGTGACGCCGAAGACAAAATTGTGAATTACTATAGCGTAGATACTAGATAGAGACCAATCAAGGGACTAAAAGTGATATTATTTAAGAAAAAGATATAGAACAATTACTACATTCCGAAAATCCAATTATGGGTTTACTAGAATTCCCCAGGGTGATTTTGATAAGAAAAGAAAGCAAAGCATATCAGACTTTTCACCATGTCATTTGCCAACACCACCGCACCAAAAAATAAGTAAATACTACATATAGTACAAAGTTTCTCGTTCAATCGTCTGTCCAGAAACTGCAGGGGTCTATGACCCGAGTGAAACTAGAGTTCTAAAGGGATGCTTGGATTAGGATTCGTTGGGATTGTAAACTCTAGTAAAATCTTGGATATTAAAAGTTATGTTAATAGTATAGGATATAGAATCCAGTACTTTCACTATTGAATGTCAAATCATGTCCGGAAAGGGGTTGAAAAGTAGTGACGTATTATATTGTTTTAGTTGTAATAATGAAATGTAAATAAAAATAAAAATAGAGTAATGGTAATAATTTTTATGACAGATGTCAAATCATGTCAGAAATTGTTGGGTGGGATTGAAATTTTGAATCCTAGCACAAACGGTACTCGGTATTGAGATTCAGATTCGGAATTCGAATCCAGGATTTTTAGTCATAGAACAAATATGCCCTAAGGGGTTTCAAATCTTGGTGTATTGAGATGACTGTGAAATGTAAAAATCTTGTTTATTGTAGGATTGAGAATCTTTTACTTTTTACTGTAGATGTCAAATCATATGTCTCAAAAATGGATGATGTTGTATTATTATTATATTGTATTTTGTTGTATTTAATTATTTAAATGTAAAGATTGTGGAATAAAAGATAGTGATGGTGTGATATGATAGTATAGTATAGGGGTTAGGTTGTAGGAAGATATTTGTGAGTATTGAAAATTTGAGTCCTATAACAAACGGGCATTGGGATTCTGAATATTGAACCCGGTATTTGGAATGCTCGTCCAAAGAACCCCTAAATGAGGTCGTGCATATTTCAAAGTCCAGGAGGAAATAGGTTATACACAAAAAAGATGCTCGAGTCCAAAATAAAGTTGCAGAGAAGAACTCACATTCCGTCCTTCTTGGACCTGATTTCAAGATATTTTGTTAATATATCATCAACACTTGGAGACCTTGGGAGTTTCACAAGCTGCAAGAAAAGGAACCTTTAAATGTACTGTTTTACTTGTAATACAGCAGAGACACCAGATTAAATTCAACAACCAGGAATTCAAATTAAACAACACTATGCATCCTTATTTCTAATATTTCAACTTTACATTTTAAACTCAATAGTAACAAAGAATAACCAAATTGGTAAATGGAAGCAACTAATCTTCTTCAACTAACATGCAAATAAAAAGCATGCTTTCCAAATTTTGCTTTCATAGATATGAATGTTCTTCATTAGCATTTTCTTATGCAAGCCTTCACAATTTCACCCGTTTGATGCGTTTGTTTTTTCCTATCAGTGGGGAGGATGTCTCTGGCTAATAATTACAAGTACCTTGTTCTGCTGAGTGATTTGTTCCCAATCATCAACTAATCGCTTCTTCAGATTAGGCGGAATTTGGATCTTGAAGAGTTTTTCTGACGCTGGATTGTCCTAACAATGCAAAGACCAAAGCTAGGGCCATCAATTCAAAAAATAACGTTAGCAACTTTCGTATCTAACAATATCTCCTATGTTCAAAATTCTCTGATAAAGAGTTCCTGAAGAGCTTCACTTGAAAAGAGGATTTGCAAGTAGGTTGAAGCTGAATTATTTTGAACTTCCATAAAAATTATTATGAGTCGCTCTATATACTAAATTAAGCAGCTGCTGCTGCTTCAAATGCAAGTAGCATAACCAAGTAGAGGAAATTAAGCCCTAGAGAAGAAGAGAAATGTCAATTTCAAAAGTTGGAGATATAGTATCACATCACAATGATCTTAAAATGACGTTGGGGAGGAAACCTACAATGTGAAAGCAACGGAACATAAACCCATGTGGAGATGAAATCATAAAAAAATCTAAAAGCTATTTTCTTACATTAAGTTTCATATATTGACAGGTAAGGAGGCAAGGCAGGAGGTTGTATACCATGCACCCGGATGCACAATGCATAGTGCACTCAGTTGCCACTTTAATGTTCTGTGTGATGAATATGAATGTTATATGTGATGAATATGATTGAACCACCCGAATGCAAATGCATAGTTCACCGGTTCCACATCACGTAGATTCATAATCATCGTACACATAAGTTATATTCATCATACATTGCCATATTCATCACTCGTTGAAGTCATATTCATCATACACAAACAATTTTCACTTAACTCAATATAATAGAATTATATTCATCACACATACATATACAGAAGCACAATTTTCACTTGTCTCAATAAAAATTAAATACAACACATACATATTCATCGCACAGAACACACATATTCATTACACATAACATCAAAGTGGGAACCGGGTGCACCATGCAATGTGCACCCGGATGCATGGTATAATTTGCCGCAAGGCGTGGTAGGAATGATAAGAACAACAAGAACAACAAACAACAACAACAATAACAACAACAACAACAACAATAATAATAATAATAATAATAATAATAATAATAATAATAATAATAATAATAATAATAATACCTCCGTCCCAAAGATATAGCACACTTTTCTTTTTTTTTTTTGTCCCAAATTATAGCACACTTTCTTTTCTTATTATATGTATATGTGCCCCTATCTAAAGCACACTGGTAATGTTAAAAGAAGGGCAAAATTGGTGAATGTAGGTAAAATTTAGTACTTCAACAATACTATCTACTTTTTCTTAATCTCCGTGAAAGTAAAAATGTGTTATCTTTGTGAAACGGAGGGAGTAACAACAACAACAACAACAACAACAACAACAACAACAACAACAATAATAATAATAATAATAAGACGATATTTATGCATGTGCATGAGCGTAAATGAAGTCACGTTGAAACAAAATTTGAAATATATACACTAAAGTCTGAACGAACCTCAATTCCTGAATCAGCCTTCCGTTTCTTCCCTTTTGTAACTACAATTTCATGAAAAGAAATAAGTTTGTCCAAAGTACATGATTATTAAAAATATATATAGACAAGGTCACAAGTTCTACTTATTCAACCAAGATGGTGACTAAACCTAATAATACTACATGACTACAGAGCTGGTATTCTAATTTATCCTACTCAACAATGCAAAAAGGCGATATCATATTTTACTCTTTTGCTTCAATTTTAGGATCACCTATCAGAAACCAGAAAACTGAATTTGCCAGAATACTGGTCCAAAGAAAAGATCAATACAAGCAATGAAGCAATTGGAGTCCTTTTCAAATGATATGAAGGTGGCAAGTGGAAAGATACAGAAAATGTAGAAACTAGAAAACCCCGTACCTACATTCTTCGCCTCCTCTTTATCCACTTTAGCATCTGAAAAATCCACAACACCAATAACTAAGCTAGTACAAGAAACCATCAGTCAATAATCATAGAAAGTTTTGACCAAAGATTAACAGACATACCAGCGGAATTTTTTGGCTTCGTCTGAGCTGAACGCCCTGATTTAGTATTCTTGTCCACACCAGCTTTCTTATCAAGGGCCTGCTGCTTCAAAATATTCTCTTCAGTATTTTTCATCAACCGATCCATGCCTACCCATTCATCCCAACTAATTGACAAGATATTTTAAGGCTTTTGTTAGTGCCTCTGCATGATCACCAAAATAACCACCATCTGTACTAGAGAAAATTAGCAGTAAACGATGTACTTATAAAATTGAAAATCACGATTACTTCCACAATAACATCTGTTACTAGAATCTTGATTTGACTTGCCCCTTCGACGAAACAAATCTAATTTTTACCAGAATAACAATGTAAAAGTTTGTTCGACATTTCAGATACCTAAGAATAAAGGTCAGTCTGATATGGATTAAGAAACTATTACAGATGAATTCTTCTTACATATAGGATTTCCCATCATAAATGTGAAATTATTAAGAGTTAATATGGAACATGATCAAACCATATTTGTGTTGAAAGTACAAACACCTTTTGGAGGTAACAGGTAGCTAGCCTAATAACCCACCAATGCTTCATAAAAAGTCCTCAGAACACGGACATGAGAACCTCTCAGAGGACTTTAATTTCCATGAGGTATCAAAAGTAGATGTTAAAAACAAGATTATGTTTATTCATGTGTTTTATGCTGCTGTTTCAATTTTAGGTATATAATAATGTTTGAATGTGTGGTGAAGTCCACTTTCAATATCAAATTTTTTAAGTACATAAAATCTTATTTATAAGATCTGTAGATTCTTGGTTCACATTGGATAAATTTAATTAGAAAGTGGTAGTAAATCAAGTAGATATAGTTGGTAGTGAATGAAATGATGGGATAGTAATGATAAGAGTAAATTACGGTTATAAATAAGGTTGGATTGAAATTTACAGGTTGGAGATGCTATTTTCATTCAAAGATTAAGATTATGTATGGGGTTGAATATTGAATTGTAGTTTCACGATGATACTTTATGACTTTGTGGAAATGGAAGAAATAAAATATATATTTTCATTGAAAATTAGATCAAACAAACAAGATTTCAGATTTTGTATTTAGTAGAATCTAAAAATGAGTTTTGAAAATGAAACATTGAAGGCCTAAGTGGAGGTCATGACAGGCCAAATTAGTACAATATCAGACATCAGTTCAGTAATCACAAATAAAGTATTTTGAATCCATCAACAAAATATACTTTTACTTCTATAAAATACTCTTTCATGCCAGAGCAGTTGATTTTCAACCTAAACGTGTACATATATAAGAAAATATACGATCCAATAGGAATCTAGCTCATTGGTTTTTGAATGCGTACTACAGAGTATGAAGACTTGCACCTGATTGTTTGTTGTATAGAATAAGAGACCCAAAAGATGCGATTTCTCACAAAACGGACTTGGGATTTGGACATTGGCAGGGTAAACAAAAACTAACTAAGAACAAGGTGTTGGGGGATTAGTGTTGCCTCTATTTTCTTGTCCAGTTCGAAAATCGGAATCATGAAACGTGTTGCGCAATTATACTCACTTTTTATTCCAACCCTGTGAAAATACAGAATCAATTAGTGCATACCATGATAAAAAAGAAAGCACTAAGAACCAACTCACAGATTATGCTAATAATTGGCCAGATAGAAGAAAAGCAAAAGGCATTATAAGAAAAGTCACAAACACAAGAAAATAAGTAAATAAATAAATAAATAGAGCAAGTTATTAACTTACAAGGTAATGGACAAAATATCTCCATTCGTTCTTCCGGATCTCTGCTCTTTGAACCTTACAAACACAAAAGAGCAACTAATTACAAAAAAAAAAATTATTTTGAACATATATATATATATATATAAGTGGTACATAAATCTAGCAATAAATGGTACATAAGTGCTATAACAAATTAAGGTCCTCATACATGATTCATAATTAACAGCAGTAACAAGATGCATAAATCATATTTTAACATTACGCAAATTAAGAGATGCAGACCAGACACGCAAGATCCTGGCAGGATCAAGTAAATGAATTTAAGGAATTGCATCTCACTCAACAAGAAGACCTAAAGTCAAAAGGTCTTCAAAATTTCGTAAATTTAGGATAATTCTCCAGAATGTTCACCAAGTTGATGTGATAGGAAGCGGATAAAATGGTAGTTCTAAAATTGTAAGTATGCAAATGGTCTTTTTGACATTAGTAATATGATTAAATTGATTTCTAAGTTCTAATTTACCAGCCCAGAATATCCATGTCCATGTACAACGAAACAGAATTATTCGTTTACAAACAGAGATAAAAAGTCATACTTAAAAAATAAATATGCAAATCACATATTCCTTATACAATTTACACGCATCCCCCCAGGAACAATCACAAATATCTTCTAGTTAGATATGGGAATTGCATCCATTTTACATAGCTTAATCACAAAATCTGGTGTTAACGTAAATAGATATATTCCCGGTCATAATTCAACAGCAAAACCAAAATCAAATCCCCAATCATGACCAAATCATTTAATTAGAAAATAAAAATAAACCAAAGAACTTCACTAAGTCTGTATTCGAGATAACGAAATAATTTAATTTAAAAAAAAAGATACAAACCCTAAGGATAACAGAAAATTAGGGCATGCCTTGGCTTCGTAGATTCGAGGGCCATGATAGGCTAGAACCTTCTCGCCTTCTGAGAACATTTTCTTGGAGTCGGACTCCGGCGCATCGCCGGAGGAATTATCGCCGTCGCTCGCCGACTCTTCTCTAGAACTGCTCACCATTTGTTTTCTTTTTCCTCGAATTTTCCTCTTCTTCCCAAAATGAATTTCTCTAAATTTCTCTTTGCCGATTGTTGATTGGAAAAAACAACATGGACTCAGTAACTGTGCGTTGCCATGGCAAATTGCTATGCTTTTAATTCTGCGCCATGTTTCCCACTTCTTTGCTCGTTTCAAATTTGGAACGGGTGGAGCAAGTTTTATATACTCAGGTCAGGCTGTGTAATTATTTTTAAAACTCCGAATTCTTGATTGGGATACGGTATATTAATTTGTCTAAAATTTAAAAATTAAATACTCAAATAATAATATTTTATAATTAAATAATTAAATATTCTAAACAAAATATAATAGGGAAAATTATCAAATAGTCCTCAAATGGAGGTCCATTTACTAATTAGTCCTACATCAAATTTTAAGTTAAATAGTACCTACTTTTTTGCTAAATAATCCAAAATTGTGATACGAATATACCACAATACCCTTACTAATTATTATTATTATTATTATTATTATTATTATTAATTGGGGCAGCAGGTGGCTGCCGCCTCACCTGCTGCTGTCGGCCGGCCGGAAGATTTTTCTGCCGCCGAATTTTTTTTTTTTCGATCATCTGAAAATATTTCCAGACCACTGGAAAATTTTACGGCTACCGGAATTATTTTTGGTTTCTTTTTTTTTTTTTTTTGCGCCATAAAATTTCTTACTACATGTCCGAGTTTTTTACTATATTTAATTAATGAAAGTGCTTGATGTTGATGAATAAGTCAAAGAAGAAAACGAGAGCGGTGAGGTGAAAGATAACTGAGTCGCAGTCGAAGAAGACGGACACTGCTCGTCAGTGGCAGGACTCGAAGATCCATTGTATGCTTTTCCGATTCACACTGAGATAACACGTCAAAAGCTCCTCCAAACAACCCCAATCCTTCAATCCGTGGGCCTCAATCATCTCCTCCATCGAAACCCTAAAATCAAAAAATGGATCCCTAGAATCTATCCCTATTAGCGTCGCGCTCTGTTTGTACGGGGTCGTCGTACGATTTCGCTTCTTCCAGGATGGAGTTCGTCTCTCCAGGCTCGAAGAACAGCCTGTCAGATCTCGGGCCGAGGACAACCACGGCGTTCGGCCGCTCCGACACGGAGGAGAAGCTTTCTTCGCGGCGGATGCTGAAAAACGAATCGGGGGTCTCTGAGGATATTTCGGCTGTGTTTTCATCGTCGAGAAAGACTGAGTTCAAGTTTTGTAAATGTTGGTGGCGGTTGGGTTTGCTCGGAAGGAGAGTGTTTTGGGGATGTTGACGCAGGTTGGCCATGCTGAAGTGGCGGCGGCGGTGTCTGAGGATTTGAATAGAAATAGAAATTTCATATTCTTTTTTGCCCATTTGGTAATGGATAGGTGGTGTTTGGGAATAAGACGAGCAAGACGTTCAAGGTGAATGGACACCAACTCAAGTCGTATTATGAAGGGTTTCACACAGTTGACGAAGAACGGATGGGGTTGGAAGCATCAACTTCGACTTAAACAAGGGAAGTACTAAGTCGAGCCAACGACTTTTAAAAAAAGGCACTTGTTGGGAGGCAACCCAGTGTTTACATTGTTTTTGTTTTCAATTTTATTATTTATTTTCTTCTTCTTTCTTTCTATCTCACAGTTGGAGTGGGAGAACGATTTGGTTGAAGAATTTTGATGATTGGACTTATTTTGTGGAGAAATATCGTCATGGTTGGCCAACACCGGGACCTCCTCGCCATTTACTCCGGTGACTATTCCTACTCTCCTATTTTATGGAGAAATATCGTCCGTTGACTACTCCTCGCCATTTGTTAGATGATGGTGACCCTATTGCATCAATTGTGGCCAGCACTTATCTACAATTTGGAACGAATGCTGAATGTTCTGTTTATTTGGAGGGCCGAGCTATTCTTGCACCAACACTTGATGTAATCAATTTAATCAATGAATATATGGCTTCATTGAATGAAGAGGAATATAAGATATATTTGAGCTCAGATAGTGCGTGCAAATCTGATGCAAATGTTGACATTTTGCAAGATGTCCATTCAACCGAGTTTTTAAACACAATTAAGTGTTTTGGGTTGACGAATCATGCGCTACAATTGAAAGTTGGTACTCCAATTATGTTGTTGAGAAATATTGATCATTCACTTGGTTTGTACAATGGAACTAGTTTGGTAGTTAGGAAATTGGGTGATCATATTTTGGAGGCAACGATTCTCGGAGAAATTAACGCATGTGAATTAGTACTCATCCCACGAATGAACGTAACACCATCGGATCCTAGGTTTTCGTTTAAGTTTCAACGAAGGCAATTTTCGATTATTCTATCGTATGCAATGACAATTAATAAAAGTCAAGGCCAATCTCTATCACACGTTGGACTTTTCTTGAAAAAACCTGTTTTCAATCATGGTCAATTGTATGTTGCAATATCAAGGGTGACCAATCGAAAAGGTTTAAAAATATTGATTTGCGATGAGGAAAATAGACGTAGAAAAAAAATTACGAATGTTGTGTACAAGGAAGTATTTCATAATTTATAAATTATAAATTTCTGATTAATAATAGTTTTGCTAAAGATGTTCTATATAATGTTTAACTTTTCAATTTTCTTACATTTATTATTTTAATCTTTATCTTATTATACTTTTGTTTAAATTAGTATAACTACTTATTTATTATATTATCAATATTGAAATAATATTAAGTATTTGATAAATTAAACCATAAAATTATTCCCCCAGCCCCCCATAATAATATTTTATAATTAAATAATTAAATATTCTAAACAAAATATAATAGGGAAAATTATCAAATAGTCCTCAATCGATGTGCCTACTCGTTAGAACTCTACATATAAATTATTGAAAGATACATATTCGTATAGAGAGGTTTTGTGTTCGTTTTTTGAACAACAAGAAACCGGAATTATGTTATATACAAACCAATGGTCTACGTGTAATTATTTGAAAAAAGTTTTAAAGGTGTTTAATGATGCTACTAATTTATTTTCCGATGTTTATTATCCTACTTCTCACCTTGTTGTTGAAAATTGTGTTAAAATTGCATTCGTCTTTAAGGAGTGCATGAAAAATGAACGATTGAAAGAATGTGTTATTTCTATGAAACGAAAATGGTTGAAGTATTTTCATTACATTCCAAGTATATTTTTAGTTGCTATATTATTAGATCCTAATAATAGAGAAAGTGGTTTAAAATTTTATTTTAATAGTTATTATGAGGCTTTATTGCCGTTTGAAGAGTATGGATATCCTTCCGTTGAAAATATTATTCAAAATGTGAAAAAGTCTTTATATGATATGTTTAAAGAATATAGTATAAATTTTGACGGTCCTCTTCCTATGAGTTTCGGGCGATAAACTTCTACTAGAAGTGGTAATCCTAGTAGAAGTGGTGACGGCGACGATGAAATAGAGGGATTTCAAGATTTTTTGAAACAAAAAAAGTCATGAATGGGGTGTTCGGGTTATTCATTCGGTTCTAACCCTTATCGAGAACTTGAAACTTATCTAACAATGGCTTTTGAGTATGGAACGTTGGGAGAAAATGAAGCCGATAGCGAGTTTGATATTTTGAATTGGTGGGCATCGAGGAAATCACTTTATCCAGTTGTTAACATCATTGCGAGGGAGATATTGACCGTTCCTGTATCAACCGTTTCAGTCGAACAAGCATTTAGTGAAGGGGGTTACATGCTGGACGAGTGGAGATCCAAACTTACACCTCACAATCTCGAGTGTCAAGTGTTATTGCATGATTGGGTCAACGTCGATCGACGGAAACAAAAAAACGTTCTTAGTGAAGATGAAGAGAGCGAGACGTATTATGATACTACGGGATCTAGCAACGAGTCGGTAAATGGATGAGTATGATACCCCCCGCACCACCGCTTCCGATTCCAAGGTAAGTAAGGTAAGTGAGAACTACGTGAATTTTGATTCCCAAGATAAGGGATACGTAGGCAACTATCTTCAATTATTTGAAATTAAAATTTCAAATATTTGAAAATAGTTCAAGTCCAATTTCTTTTTAATTTTCTTTTTGAATTTATTAAAACTCTTCTATTATAATTTTTTTTTATTTTAACTTCAAATTATTTTTATTGAACCAGTCGATCGACTAGTTCTCTCCAAATCGACTGGAGAACAGAAATGTTTGACAATTTTGGGCGAAGCAGTCGATCGACTGAGTTAAAAAAAAAAAAAAACAAAACCGGGAAAACCGTCCAAACCGAGTTGGGACCAAACGTGAACCGGCGGTTTGCAAGCCGGCGCAAACCGTCCGGTTTCACGGTTTGGGTTCCGATTCAAAGTTTCCGCCGAAATCGAACCGACGGTTCAAACCGTAAACCGACAGTTCGAACGCCTGGACACGTCTAGTCCAAATTATGTATCCACGTCATTTTCCTTTTAATTTATCGCGAAATCTAGTCAGCCCTACCATTTCTCATCTCACTAGTCGCGTGGCATTCACTCAAATTGGGCCTGGGAGCCCAAATCCGTGAGAGCAAGATAATGTGTATCGAATGAGATTCGTTTCGCATCTCCAAGAACATTCCACCCGGCGGGAACAACTTGCAACTCTATGAAATGATGAAATTATGATGTGCTTCCTGCTTCCTACTTCCTAAATAGGCATAAGAATAATTGTAAACTGTTTCTAGCTAGCTATTCGATTTCTAGTGACTTCGAAATGGCGGCACATAAGAATTCAGGTTGGCCCGATCAACCCGATTTTCCTTCTGGCCCAGCCCGTATGCCAGCTATATCATAGCATATGTTTCTTCTCTACCTGCAAAGCCCAGCCAAGCACTTTTTATTGGTCACCATCTATTGATGGTGACATGTCATCCTACTCTCTTTCTCTCTCCTTGTATTCGCTGCATGATTTGAATGACGTCATGGACCAATTTACAAGTCCAACTTGTTTCCGGGATAATTAAATAAATAATACAAAACTAAATATAAATTAACAATATAATACATATACAGAAATATAAATTAAAAAAGCCAGCCAATTAAAATAAATAAATAAATAACTAAAATCAAGATACTATTTATATAGGCGTACTGAACCATTTAATTAAAAAAAGGGGACGAATAAAAAAAAATGGTGAGGGGAGTGCCACCAGCGTCTCGATGTCGAATTAAAAAAAATTATTTCGAGACGCTAGTGGCAACAGCTTGGAGTGGGTGGGGGCACTGTTGTCATCAACATCCCGATGTCGAATAGCAAAAAAAAAAAAAAAAAAATCATTTCGAGACGCTGGTGACAACAACGAAAAATAAATAATTTCATTTCGAGGAGGAGGGACGATATTGCCACCAGCGTCCCGGTGTTGAATTGCAAAAAAAATAATAAAAAAAATCATTCCGAGACGCTGATGGCAGCAGCGTGGGGTGGGGTGGGACGTTGTTGCCACCAGCGTCCCGGTGTCGAATTGAAAAAAAAAATATATCATTTCGAGACGTTGGTGGCAACAGCGTCTCAGGTCAAATTGAGAAAAAAAGAGTTACATTTGGCAACTTCGTTTAATATTCAACAATCTCTAGGTTAAATTTCCCGTGAAGATGATGAGGGTTTTGGGCGAGTTTAATTATGATTGCAAATCGCACAAACAACTGTTGAGTTTCATGATTTTTTTTTTTCAATTTGACCTGAGACGATGTTGTCACAGTGTCCCAAAATGATATTTTTTTTATTGGACCCTGGAACGTTGTTTGCAGTTCGAGCTGCCACGCATATAAGATAGAACTATTTTTTAGAAAAATTAATCACATATTGGGGCGTAACCAACTCGACGAATTAGCCCTAGTCGAATTGAAAATTATATTTTTTTCTAACCCAAATTTATTTTTTCCTATTAAAATACATATTATTTTTATTTAAAAAGAAGTACTTACAAAAATATTGTGCCGAGACATCAACTAGGGACACCCCTAACTACGCCTCACATATTGTAATTTATATTCGTGCACATAATTTAATTAAAAACACTTTCATCTTATGGAAGTTGTATAATTAGGAAAATAGCGCCATCCATTTTTCCATAATTTAAGTACAATAACCGACTATTTATCGAACGAAAATCGAAAACTAAAGACAAAACTGATATTGCTTGATAACTTTATTAATCATTTTAGTTTGTTGAATTAAAAATAAAATTAAGATGTAACCTACTAAACTTATTACAGTAATAAGAAAATAGTCAAAGAAATGTTGAAAAGTACTTGTCGGCAAAAATATCCAATCTAATGAGCGGGTGCGCACTAACCCACGAACGACCACTCCATCGACGCGCTTGTCGGCACGTTCACCTGACGTTCATTTTATTTGTCCAGTCCCTAATAATACGGGCCATTACCTAGTTTTTCAAACTCACAAGGATGTGTTGTTCTACCGAGGTATCAATAAAAATCCTAATTCCGAATTGCGATTATCTATTAAAATTAGAAAATATATTGTTCACCAACTTTTATTTATATCACTTCAACCACTTTTACTAGTTTAAAAAAATAAAATAAAATTACAATTACCTTTAATATTCCACTACTTGCATATTTTTTATGTAATATATTACACAAAATTATTGCGTGGCCAATTTAACTATTTTTTATCACTAGACATAATTAGTATTTAAAAAATTAGTTGATGGGAGGTTAGTTTTCTAATATATACATTACTGATTAATATAGAAGACATTATATATAAACAATAAAAAAAAATAATAATAAATAAATATTTCCTAAAATAATTTTAAAAGAAAAGAATTACAAAAGTTATAAGAAAATCTATTATAATATAAATAAAATCTCAATTTCTAAGAGTAATATTTTAATTAAATATAAAATAATATGTCAGCTTATAAAATAAAATATCTATTACAATATAAAATGATAAAAAATGATTTTTTCCAATATCTTGAAGTTTATTAGAAAAAACTTCAATTAATAATTTTTTTCTAAGAAAAACTTATTATGAGCTTATTACAAGTTCTTATCAAATAATTTAAAAGTACATATTTGAGCGAATAAACTATAAACTCATTAAAAAAGCTAAATCAGCCTAAATATATTTACATTAGTCAACAATTTCTTTATTATGCTTTTAAACTTTTATCCGCTAATCACATTCCCAAAATTATTTCTTCTTCGTCCTTCCCTTTCTTTTACTTTAAACAATCTTCAGGAAATTAAATAAAAGTCCAAAATGAAACCTGATCAATGTAACCCGGTTTCACGGGCGTGCTATGCACTCGCTTATCTGGACCGACAATCTCACCAAAAACATTCTTTAACAAGGAAAATCGTCGTGCTTTTATTCAGCAAGCAAATATTGAGCGTCATTAAAGTAGGTTAAATCTCCATAAAAACGTTTTATTAGCAGTAGAACTTAATCAGTCCGTGGGACCAATCGGGACCCATCCGTGATTGATTAATTATTGTAATCACATCTTTGTGTGTGTGCTTGGCTGCACAATTTAGTATACTGATTTCTGTTTTGGTATTTTACAGCTTTTTAAAAAAATCAGTAATTAATGTATAGTTTAATAGATGTAGAAATCCAGATGTGACATCGAAACGACCACTTCACCTTGTTTGATTATTAATAGATGGAGTATTTTGGACGAAATATATTTTCTCATCATTTTGAGAAATAAACATTTTTTGGATTTTTCTTTTTCAAAGGTAGTTTTTTTTAATTTACCCACCTTTTTCTAAAATAATTGAAAAGGACATTCTTCGCACATCAATCTCAGCCTCAGACTAATAAATTTACACCTCTGTCTGCTCCATCTCTCTCTCACACACACACACACAAAAACACACACACAAAACAAAACCATCAGTTGCAAAAAAGCATCCTTTGCTTTTCTTCCCCATATTGTTTTCATTCTCCACACACAGTTTGATTTTGCTCCGTAAGTTTTTAACCCATTATTATTTTTTTCTGCTGAGCCTTTCTTAAATATATTGCTTTTTAGTTTTTAGCTTCAATTTCTCTGTAAATATGGGAGCTTAGATTCTTTTGTAAATGACGCATTGTAATAAAGCTCTCTGGTAATGCTGTAATTTGAGCTGATTTTTAAATCGTAGTAAGCTGATTTTTTCGGCAGTGTTTGGATCTGTTTTCTGCATTGATCTCTCCAGAAGCTCTTTTCTATATATATATTTATATATTTAATTTATTTTTTTTCAATTTAGATGTTATGTTTAGGCATTGATTGAGCTTCTATGCAAGTTAATATTTCAGCTTGATTTCAATGGCTCCTGTATGTTAATTCAGTCATTTTTACTGCATAGTAAATTGTGTAATAGAAGGAACATTTATTATTTTCTGGTGAATTTATTGTTGCTTTTTTTTTTTTTTAAGAATTTTAATATTCTTTTTGAGAATACCCAATTATTACGGTTTATGCTTACATTTTCGTGCTCTTAATGCTTTGTTCTTCAGGATTTTCACAATTTAAAGCAGATATTTCGGTTTGTAGGCCAAGTGTTTGTTTAAATGTCACAATGGTCCAAAGCCCGAGGACCAAAACCAGAAAAACCCCTTCGCTCCAACTCGACTACACTATCCATATCCACGAAATCAAACCCTGGCCCCCTTCGCAATCCCTCAAAACAATTCGCGCCGTTCTAATCCAATGGGAACACGGCGATCGAAATTCCGGGTTAACCAATCAGGTCGTCCCATCAATCGAAGATGGAAAAATCGAATTCAACGAGTCGTTTAAGCTCCCAGTCACTCTAATCAGAGACAAGTCCATAAAAACCGGAAACGGACACACTTTTACGAAGAATTGCGTCGAGCTTAATCTTTACGAGCCTCGTCGCGACAAAACGGTGAAGAAAGGTCAGCTTATAGGGACGGCTGTGTTGGACTTAGCCGAATATGGCGTTGTTAGAGAGAGTTTGGGTTTGAGTGTTCCGATAAACTGCAAGAGGACGTATGGGAACTCGGCGCAACCGGTTATGTTTTTGAATATACAGTCGGTCGAGAGGACACGAGCGGGATCATCTTCGAGGGATGGGTTGATTAGAGAAGGTTCGAGTAATTTTGAGGAATTTGTGGAGGAAACTGAGGTGGCTTCGTGTACGACGGATGATGATGTTTCGTCACAGTCGTCTGTGGCTGTTGCTTTAACGGCTGTGGAGACGAATGGGAGTTCGTCGCCTCGTAATAAAGAGGTATATGTGAAAGAGAGTGTTTTGTGAATAAGTTGTTAAAGTGCTTATTTGTTTGTGTAAATGTTTCAACTAGGAAGTGGAATTAGAAATCTAAAGCATCCCTTGCCTGCTTATTGATTCTTATGAAATTTTTATTAGTGATTGCAAACAATTAGGGTGCGATTGGATGCTCATTTCAAATTAGAAAATTGTGATAATTTTTTATTTATTTATTTTTAAATGGATTGAATATTTGAGTGTGAATGGATATGAGATGAGAACCTAATGATTAGGGTTGATTTAATTTAACATAGAAAAATAATGATCGAATATGATTGATAGTTAGAGTTATGTGAGTGAGAGAATAATAAAATTTATGGGAAAATGTGCAATAATGACCGGTGAATGATTTTCTTATTTTTTGAAAAATGGGTGAAAATGATTAGTAGGAGACAGTGATTTTCTTGAATAATTTCAAAAAAAATAAAAAAAATTTAAAAAAACAAGAAAATCCTAAATGAAAAATCCCAGGATGAGATTATATCCACTTTCACCCTTTCTTTTAATACATTGTTTCTGTTGTTGCTATGACAACCACTTCAGATAAAGGCTTGAATTGTATCATTCTGGTTAAAATCTCTAATATTAACGTCAGAAATGCAAATATCACCGGCAAAGCACTCGTTGAATGCATCTGCTGGTATGTGTATTAAATGATGATTCGGTACGATGATGATTACTAATTGCAGAACGGGACAGTTGCTATTAATGGTAATGCTTCAGAGTCCGAACAAACTCCTTGTTCCTCATTGGTAGATTTGTCTTCTGATCTTGCCCGGATCTCGAAAAAAACCACCTCTCCAAATTTGCAGTCATCGGCATTGGAAGATATAGAGAAGTCGAGCTCCAATATTAAAGTCAACGAACACGAAGCAGACAATATTCAGGAAAATGTTACTCAAATTGATTTTATCGATGACGAGGCAAGCGGAAAACATCAAAAGTACACGAAACCCGAGATCGAGGAAAAAATCGCAGTTAATGGTACATTTTCGAATATCGATAGGTCGAAACACGTGAAATCGGTTCGATCATCGTTGGATTCGAGCAGGAGTAATGGGCCGGTCAGAAACAATCAGTTTTCTATGAAGGAACCAAAAAACGGGCTTTCTGACACTAGAGTCCAGCATTTGGAAAATAGGATGAAAGTTCTAGAAGGGGAGCTGAGGGAGGCTGCGGCTATAGAGGTTAGCCTTTACTCTGTGATTGCCGAACATGGAAGCTCGACAAATAAAGTGCATGCTCCAGCTCGACGCCTCTCGAGGCTCTATTTTCATGCCAGCAAACTGAATTCGAAATCGAGGCGAGGGAGTGCGGCTAAAAGTATTGTGTCTGGGCTCGTTTTAGTTTCAAAAGCATGTGGAAATGATGTTCCTAGGTATGATTATGCACATCATCCTACTTTTAAAGTTTTCTTTTAAAGAGCCAAAAAAGAAAGAAAGTTATAGACTCCCATAATAAGATGTCAAGAGCTTTATATTTAGTTTGGACTTGGGTTAATTACAAAAAGTACCCTTGGGCCTCGGGGTTTGACCTAATTACCAAAACACAAACAAACAAAAACCTTTCAAAATTACAAGAAACAACCCTGAGATTTTATTTTGTCTTACATTTACCCCTTCAAAAACAATAATCATTTTAAAAACCCCTTGACGTTTTTATTTTTATTTTGAACAGAAAACCCTCTTCACATTTATATAAATATTACAGTTGGCCCCCTTATTTAACATTGAATCAAACTTCAGGATAGTTTCTGTATTTTTGAATGTCTTTTTTTTTGGGATGCTTGTTGTAATTATCCCTTTTAACTAATTTTAGATACAAAACTGTCACTGCTAGCATATTAAAAGCTCCATCATCTTGTTTTATCGAAACACCTTAACAACTAAGAAGGTGTTTGGTTGAGCTTATATGCTTTTCTTTTCTTTTTGTTTTTTTTAAAGAAAAAAAAAGGAACAGATTATTAGCTCCCATAATAAGTTGTTAAGAGCTTTATATTTAGTTTTAACTATGGTTAATTACAACAAGTGCGCTTGAGGTTTGAACTGATTACACACACAAAAAAAATAATAATAATGATAATAATATTACAAAAAACACCCCTGATTTATTTTGTCTTACATTTACCCCTTTCGAAATCTATATCTATATATATATATATAATTTACATTCAAAACCCCCTTCATAGTTTTAAAAATATTATAGTTAGCCTCTTAATTTTAACATTAAATCAAACTTCAGGGATAGCTTCTATAATTTTGAAAGTTACCTATTTTTTTTGTAACTAGGTCACCCTTTTAACTATTTTAGACACAACTGTCAATACTGGCATATTCAAAGCTCCATCATCTTATTTTATCGAAACACTTTAACAACTCATTTCTAAAATAATATCCAAGATTTTATAAGCTCTCAAAACATCATATCAGATGTAGAAGCTTATGCTTATGGGATCTTCTAAATAAACTTAGCCAAACATGCTCTTAGTCTAATTATCTGTATACCGTTGATTAAGCATTTAGCATTCAAGCTATTGCTAAAGAAGTGCATTATCTTTGTGTTACAGATTAACTTTCTGGCTCTCAAACACAATTGTACTGAGAGTGATTATGAGCAAGTCGTTTGGAGACGGTAAGTCGGCCATTTCTGTGGGACCCGTCACTGGAACAGCTGGCAATGCAAACAAGAAATTGTCACCACTTAAATGGGAGTCCGTACCGAGTAAGAGTACACGAAGTGCTATTGAGGAAAGTTTTGGTGAATGGGAAAACCCACAAACTTTTGTAGCTGCACTTGAAAAGGTCGAGGCGTGGATATTTTCCCGAATCATCGAGTCTATATGGTGGCAGGTATGTGTTTTGACAAAAACTTGTGTCAACCGCCTAACAGAGTACATTCCGTTAGGAAGGACCCAACATTTAGTTTTTTGGCGTTCTATTTTAGTTTTTTTATTTAGCAGTTTTTCTCAATGTTTTCCTAATTTTTAGTTTTTCTTTTCTTCCTCTTTAAAAAAAATAATTAGGGTTTTTAAATTTATTTATGTTTTCAGTGTTGTTTTTCATTTTTTAGGGTGTGCTATTTTTTGGTATGTTTATTTTTTTAATTATTTATTTAGTATTGAGGTCCTGCCTAACGGTTAGGTGGTTTGAGAGGAGTCTGCCTTATGTTTCTTTCCACATTTTTTTATACTGCTTCAGCAAAATTTGTTGTGTGAAGTAAATTAGAAGTCAAACAAGAGAACATGTTGACCAAGATCTATCGAAAGGGATAATTACAAAAATTGTCCATGATGTTTATCATAATACCAAAATAATTTGAAAATTACAAAAGCACCCTAATTGAGTGTGCAATTTGTAAAATAGAAACAAAAAGGCAAAGGGGTACTTGTAATTTTGAAATGTAGTTTGGGATTTTTTGTAAATTTTGTTGGCTCTAACTTGAATGTATGACTTAGCTAAGTTTTTTTGTTCTCCCGTAGACTTTTACTCCACACATGCAGTCGGGTAATGCCAAGGAAATTCATAGCAGTTTGGATTCTGAATCTAGCATGTTATTCCGAAGAACATCTAGTTCCATTGATCAACAGCATGGTAATTTTTCTCTAGAACTATGGAAAAAAGCTTTCAGGGATGCATGTGAAAGGTTATGTCCTGTTCGAGCTGGTGGGCACGATTGTGGCTGTTTGCGTGTCCTCTCAAGAGTGGTATCTTTTTTACATGCTACTCCTTTATTATTATTATCATCATTATCATCATCTTCATCATTATTATTATCTTTCTGATGCACCTTTTTCAATAACTAGATAATGGAGCAATTGATAGCTCGTTTAGATGTGGCTATGTTCAATGCGATGCTTCGAGAATCGGCTGATGAAATCCCGACAGATCCCGTAGCTGACCCTATCAGTGATGCTGAGGTTCTTCCTATTCCAGCAGGGAAAGCTAGCTTTGGTGCTGGTGCACAACTTAAAAATGCGGTGAGCATATAATAAAATGCTTCTTATACGAATCTCAGTTCATATTAGTTTCCCACTCCGTTTCTCTTTTACTAGGATTAAATACAAAAACTACACCTGAGGTTTAGCCTAGTTACCAAAAACTCAGTTACCTTTCAAAATTACCTTAAGGTATTAGGTTTGCATTCTGTTAACATATGTTCCCCCCATTGTGGGGCCAATTTGTTTAATAGAAACAAATATCAAGGGGGTATTTGTAATTTTCAAAGATTTTATTTATTTATTTTGTTTGTAATTAGGCTAACGTCAATGGCATTTTTTGAGTAATTTTATCTTTCTTTTTTTCTTTTTTTTAAATCTTGGATGTGACTAATTAGCAAACTTACTCAATTCATATTTTTTATGTCACAGATTGGGAATTGGTCGAGATGGCTCACTGATCTCTTCGGCATTGATGACGATGATTTGCTCGAGGATGCTGACGAGACAATACCAAACGATACATCATCAAAGTCTTTTCATCTCCTCAACGCACTGAGCGATCTAATGATGCTTCCAAAGGACTTGTTATTAAGTCGTACAGTTAGAAAAGAGGTTTACTTAGAGCCTCAAACTATATTTCCACATAATAATATGCCAATACCTTAATTTAAATCTTTTTTTTTCTTTTTAATTTGGTCCTAGGTATGTCCTACATTTGGCCCACCAATAATAAGAAGGGTTCTCAGCTATTTCGTCCCGGATGAGTTTTGCCCTGACCCGATTCCTAATGTTGTACTTGAAGCCTTAAATTCAGAGGTTTGTCCATTTTCATCGTGTTTATTCTGCTTTCCCTTGTAGCATTATTTTCGGCAAATTTATATACTCATGGGAGCATTAATTAACAAAATACAACGGGATGATTACAAAAACTACCTCTGAGGTTTCACCCAATTACCAAAAAAAAAAAAAAAAAAACAGTATGATATAATATTACAAATTACTCTTAATTTTTTTTCTTCTAATTAATTGTCTGTTTAAATATATTTCACTATATCTCCAAGTTTTATTGAAAACTAAACGGAGGGAGTATTTATTTTATTACTTGTAAAATTAAAATATATATGTCAATGGTTGTATATGTGATTATCCCAAATATTAATCTCTTGTATTGCTTTCTTAGGATTCTTTCGGTTCGGAGGACAATTCGATCATGAACTTCCCATGTGCCGCAGCTCCAACTGTATACCAACCGCCGACGGCCGATTCAGTTGCTAGTATCTTAGGAGAATTCGATAGCCATTCGCAGCTCACACGCAGTCGATCCTCAGTACTCAAGAAATCACAGACGAGCGATGACGAGCTGGATGAATTGGATTCGCCTTTGAAATCCATCATCCTCGACGGGGTCCAAGCACCGCCTTCTCCGGTAAAGCCCAGTTGGATGTCGAAAGAGAATGGGAGTCGAAATGCTCTGAGGTATCAACTCCTTCGGGACGTGTGGACAGAGTGTGATTAATTAGCAATATTGTAATAACTTGTGATAGGTCAACTTTTATTAACAAATAACAAGGCGGTGTTTCGTTTGAATAGGGAAAGGATGTATTGTAGCGTAAAAAAACAACTATTTGCTTCACTTTTCAAATGTGGAATTGAATGATGTTATTCGTAACAAAAATGAGGGTTCGACCACCGCCACTAGGGCTGTAAACGAGTCGAGGCGAGTCGAGTTTAGAGAATTTAAGTTTGCTCATTTATTATCGAGCTCGAACTCGAGCTTTTTTTAACGAACATATTTTTCGAGTTTAATCGAGCCTAAACGAGCTCAAAAGATATTAATTATTAATTAAATTATCTTTACTTTATTATAAAAATAAAATAAAATATTGTTTAAAGTATATAATACACCTGCTAAGATACATAAACAAATAAGTTTATATATATATTTCTATATTTTTCATATGAATAAGTATAAAAATTATAATTAAAACTAAATTATTAGTTTAATTTATATGAGTTTAATAACGAACCCGCTCACGAGCTAACGAGACGAATACCATGAATTTAGAGTTTGCTCGTTTATTAAACGAGTCTTTTTAAACGAGCTCGAACGAGCTTTTATCGAGTCGGGTAGCGAATAGCTCGGGAACTGTTTGACTCATTTCCAACCCTAACCACCACTTATGCTACGTTTTAGATTTTAAAATTTAGTTGAGATTAATTGACCATTTATGGTGATGAGTTTTATATTTCAGTTTTTTTCCGCATGTACTTAAAATTGGAATTTAAAAGGATCAAATGCAAAAAAAATTAGCATTCGCCCACCGTGGGGCTCGAACCCACGACCACAAGGTTAAGAGCCTTGCGCTCTACCAACTGAGCTAGACGGGCTTTGTGTTAGATCTCGATATAGTTTATATATATCTCTTAAGACGTCCAATAATCATTAAATTGTTTCTTATATACCTAAGAATTTAAAAAAAAAAAAAAAATGTTTAAAGCTTGGAGGCTATATAATCGAGCTCTTCCTTGACAAAACGGTACCAAATTTTGTTTATCGAATAAATTATCCCATTGTGTCGTACAAATTCAGGTGATCCATCACCGAAAGATCAATGACAAATGTGACATATGATTTATTTAACATTTATATTATGCTAAGTACTGGATCAATCAGATCAATATATATGTTTCATGATTTTGATCTTTATTATCAGTTGTAAGGTTCTTCTATTGAATGAGATTTATCTCTAAAAAGTAAATTAAAATATATGTTAGCTTCCATAGCAAGGCATCTTATTAAACTCTAGTAAATGTAAAACAGCCAGTGTGTTGTCAAATGATGAATATCCCCTGAAATAAAAAATAAATACAAAATCTACTAATATTATAAATAAATAATATTAATATGCGTGTTCCATTCTGGAATATGGCATGTTGTGTAGTTGTATCCTTGTATTTCGAATAAAAAATGGATTTAAGAATGCGCAGTTTCGTGCACAAACATGAATTAATCGATATGCATGAGTAGATGGTAACAACCGTTTTTTCGTAGTGTATATGCAAGTTGCAACTAAAAAATGGAAAACAAACTCAAAATTAGTCTAATGGGATAGCTTTGACTCCTATCCGATGGGATAAGAACAATTGGATTTAATCTGACGAGGATTGTAACTTTTCAAATATTACATTGACAAAACTATATTGTACCCCCTCCGGTTTTTTTTTGGTTTTTTTTCAAATTATCTTTTTAGAGTTTGAAGGAACGTAAATATTTAGTGAGTACACCCTCATTAATGCTATTCTTATTTAATTTTTTTTCTATTTCTCTTTAATTATTTTATTAACATAAATTTATTATATTGTTTAAAATAAGAGATGATAAAACTGAAATAAAGTAATTAAAAATATAGTTGGTGAATACACCCTCAATTAATTAATACTATTTCTATTTAATTATTTTCTTTCTATCCCTCTAATTATCCTATTATCATAGATTTATTTATATTACTTAAATTATTGAGAATCAAATTAGAATAAAGTGATAAAAAAAATTTAAATTATAAGAAAATCGAGTTTATAAAATGACATTTACTTTAAAACGAGAGGGAGTATAATAATTTCTCTACAAATGTAAAATTGTCTCTTTATTGTCCCCACTTGATACATACGAATCTATTTACTAACTTAGAAGGCTTTTGGTTAAATTTGTTCAAAGATTTTTTTAAAATTAATTTGATGCAAGATCTATTTGCATGAATTAGAGTTTCTAAGATAGTAGAATTATTTTCATAAAATATCATGCTGAAGCTTTCAAACATACTCCCTCTATTTTTTTTAATGTCATTATAGAATTTATGTCTACAATTAATGAACATGTAAATTTGACTAATATACCTTTTAATCAATTAATAATATTCCTAATTAAGTTCTTTTACCTCTTTACTAATAATTATCTTATTACCATAAATGTATTTTGTTTCTTTAAATTAGTAGTGATAAGGTTGGAAAAAATGGGTAAAAAAAATTCTAAAACGACAATTATTTTGAAGCAAAATTTAACATCAAAAATGACACTTAATATGAATAGGAGGAAGTAATATATATAGTTATTGTTTCTAATCCTAAACATTGCTATAAACTTACTATGAAATAGCATAATTGCCATTTAAATTTACTACTAATTAGCTAAGATTTTTTTTTCTTTTTGCAGTTAACAATTTACTATTTAGTTTATGCTACAACCATTTTGTATACGTATCAAGATATTTTTGTTAAAAATTAACTATGAATTATAGCTAGCTGACTTTGTTGCAATTAAATCAAAAATATAATGTAGAGGTTTTAGAGTATCTCCAATGCATCAATGTTGAAAGTGAAAAAATTGACACATGAAATAAAAGTAATTATGTGGCACATTGAAATAATTATGTGGCACATTAAATGCTTGACATTGTTAAGAGCAATGTTAAATTCTAGATATTACTCTTGACAATGTCTACAATTAATTTTAAAAATATCACCCAATCATGTTATTTCTCTCTTTATTTTTTCTAAAATAAATAAAATAAATTATCACATATATAACATTAACATTGATACATTGGAGAACTTTTTTTTATAAAATGTCAATATCATTTGTCACATATGATCACTTAACACTATTGCATTGGAGATGCTCTTAGTTTCAAAATAAGGTTTTATATTAACTTGCAATCTATAATTTGGTATATATAAAAAATACAATTCAATTACTCTCAATAATTGCAACAATTCTTGATGTATTTCTAAACATATCACCCCTATATATTAATGCAAAATCCTCTTAACCTATGTGTCTGCTTCGTATGCTTCGTTTGGCAACTAAAAAATTATGGTGTTTCATTTGCTTATGTGTTATCCGAACCTAATATTTAACTAATTTCATACTTTTATTTTTATTGTATCTTACCTAGTATAATTCTTTTATTATATTTATCCTTATTTAATACTTTCTTTTGAGTCTCCTAATATAAAATATAAAAACAGTCATATATAATTAATACATATGATCTAAATTAGTTATTTTAATTAAAAGATAAACTATATATGAAATAATTTTAATTACAAAAAAAACTTTATTATGAAAGTAATTAAATAAGTTTTATTGATAATAAAATTTTAAAATAATTTTATTTTTGAGGTTTCAAATATTCTATATATGTAAAATATGAGTTATTTACAATAATCTAAGTATGTAACTAAATATTAGCAATGTATTCAATCTAAACGTAAAAATATTAAATTATAGACTAATAATTAATAACCATTGATTAGACACCAGTACAATGCGATACGGGTTGAAAGTATGACATCTTTTGAATATCTCAAAGTATGTAACTAATAATTATTAATGAATTTATTCTAAATATTAATATATGAAATAATTTAATAATAATAATTAATAAAATAGATATTCGACACGGGTTTAGAATGTGACGCCTTTGAATTTTTGTAAGTATTTAACTAAGATTATTAATAAATTTAATTTAAACATCAAATACAAAATTATTTAATATTTATAATAATTAATAAATAGATTAGACATGTACAAGGTACAAGTTGAGAATACATTATTTTAATTTTTTATTTTAGATTTAAAATTCAGTAATTATTACAATTTTTTTTTGCATTTATCTTTTGATATGTCCCGTGTAATACATGGGTGTTAAACAAGTATATATTAATTCAAAATCTTCCTAATCTATGTGTCTGTTTCGTTCGGTTGGGTAATAAATAATTAAATATATTATGATTATAATAAAAGTTGAAATATTTATTTTTAAAATTTTAAATATTCTGTATAGGTAAATTATGATATATTTGCAATAATTGAAGTACGTAACTAAATATTAGTAATGAATTCACTCTAAATAAAAGAAAATAAATTATATAATAATAATGATTTAATATTTATTAGAAATTGCACAATGCGAGAAGACTTGAGAGTATGACACTTTTGAATGTTTCAAAGTATGTAACTATAATTATTAACAAAATTAATCTAAACATAAAAATATAAAAAAGAGTTAATAATAATTAATTAATATAGATTAGAGACGGGTTGAAGATGTGTCATCTTTTTAATTTTGATTAGTGTGTAAATATAATTAATAACGAATTTAATCGATATATTAAAATATAATATTAATTAGAAATTATAATAATTAATAAATTAAACAGAGCACGGGTTAGAACCAATCCTTTTAATTTTTTATTTAAATTTAAAATTTATTAATTTTCATAAATATTTTTTATATTTAATTTTTTATAAATTTCGTATAATACACGGTGTTCAACTAGTACGAAATATATTATCCTACTAAGAGGAGAGGCACATAGACTAGTATTTTAAATGAGAGACGTAAACTTTTGCAGCCAAAAGCCGGTTGATTTCTCAAACTCTATGGGCCTATATTATCTGCAAATAAATGTTTAACTATCCCTTTCAGGAAAAACAAAACCAAAAAAAGAAAAAATGAGAAAAGAAAACTGTTCCTATTTTACCCTATTTATGCCTTCTAAATTTTCCCTTTATAGTCAAAAGGCTGATAAAATAATATCTAAAGTTTCCACATGCGTGTTGTACTATTGTACCTAAATGCACATTTGTGGCTACCACAGTTACGACGGTTTTAGTTGTACGTTGACTTTGACAATTTTAAATTCTTGATATTTTTCTTTAAACATATATAAAATGGGAATTTCGTGCCCCCAATTTATTATACTTTTTTTATTTTTTAATTGTTACATCATTTTAATTTTTATGTAATGAAATGATTTAATAACTTAAAATACATAGTTATTGTACAATGGGCGCCCAGTATAATTTTTCTAAAATATATTACCCTACTAGAGGAAAGGCATAGACCAGTATTTTAAATGAGTGATGTAAAATTTTGTAGGCAAAAGGCGGTGGATTTCTCAAGCTCTATGGTACCTGCAATTAAATGTCCAACTGTCCCTTTCGGAAAAAAAAAAAAGAAAAAAAGAAATTTATTGTTGAATGGAAAAAAATTATTATTGTACTTTTATAAACAATTAACTGATATGAGACATTTAAGTATTTATATTATGTTAGTATTTTATTTTTTTTGGTGGGCTACATTTTATGTTGTCGAACTTTAATGTTAATGGCTTTATTACATCAATTTAGCATTGAGTAATAATTTTAGGACCGAAACCAAGCTCAAAAATTCATTTTTAGATGTGGGATTTGCTTGGAACCAACAATATTAATGTAAATCTCAGGGGCGGCAATAGCTGGCACGGCATGGTAGCATGACACGAACACGATACGATAAGAAACACGATTACAGAGACAAAAACACGATAAAGTACGACACGACACGAAATAACACGAAACACGACACGAAAAGTACGAAATTCTAAATTAAGTTAGATTTACACTTATTGTTACATTTACGATCAAATAATAATAGAAAATAAAAAAATACGATAGTGTGACACGAACACGGCACGGTAACACAATTTGCCACCACTAGTAAATCTGTAAATCGTATTATCCGTGATTTTTTATGTGTTAACAATGCAATTTTTTTTTTTTGAGAGTTTGCAAACATTCGTCATATATGTTACTTAATTTGTTATTATTTTTTCAAGGTGAATATCAGTTGTCACTGTAGTTTGTCAGCTTATTTGAGTATTTTTATGTATTCGTACTGAAGATGGATAAACTTTTCATTGGAGATTCGTATTTTTTGTTTGTCATAATTGCATTCTTATTTTTTTCTAAGAGGACATCAACTTGGATGAAAGTCGACAGTTACGTGATCAAAAATTATGTATTTGTGGGTTTTTTTTTTTGGTATCTATAGTTGGTTTTGTGATATGAGTTTTAACTTCGAATGTGAAATCTTGCTTCTATTGATATATTGTTCATTTTTATTTTTGATTGAAAATTATTGTATAATTTGAAATCTTAGTTTTAGAGTGAGTGGAGAGAATCAAGTATGGAGGAGTAGCATATGCACCACCACTGAAGCAAGAAGAGTTAGTAAGAAGAGTTAGTTCAACATTTAGCCAAAATCAACTACTTGGAGTTTCTCTATGTATTACAAGTCTATCTCATTGTCATGCATTTGTTTTGCTTTTCCTTACATTTTAGTTGCAATTGAAATTACTATAAGTTATCTATCGATATTTGACTTGGGATTGAAATTGAATTAAAGTTGTGTTGGACCTGGGATTGAAGAAGAGTTGTATTTGTATTTGTATTTTATTTTATGAAATTTGAATATTTGATCTATTATTTATTTGCCACGAAGCATATGACGTAGGGTGATTTATTATCAATTTTTAGGAGTGTGCATTGTCCAAATCATTTCTTACATTAATCATCATTATTGTATTAATTAAAATGAAATAGTACTCATCCTTCTGGCATAATATTAGGATAATTAGAAAAGTTATACATGATGTTTAACTAAATTACAAAGAACAACAAATATTTTATGATGAACATCTTCTTTGAGATGTTTACAACGCCGAAAAGTAATTTGGACAATTTTTTTGACCCAAGAGTTTTTATTTTTTAATATAATTACTTGATGTGTTTTACATCTTAAACCTAAGTTTTTTAAAATTTTGTCATCAAGGTATCTAATAATGCACGCTCTCGTGAGGAACAATGTGTATAGAAAATAACTGTATTTTTTTTGACTCCAAGATTGTACAAGTGGTTGTCTTATTTTTAGAAATTAAAGATATATGCGTCTAGGTTTCTCTTTTTGAACTAATGACGTGTAATAACTAGATTATACTTCTTCTTTTTTCTTTTTTCTTTGTATGCATGTTCTCATTACTTGATTGTCATTGGATAATTAATCATGTGTTTTAAATTGAAGTAGTTCGTGCAATTCCACTAAACACCTGGTAATTTATAAATCTACCTTTCAATTGTCTGTTATATTTCAATTCATGACTGAATGCAATATAATTATGAACTTGGTCATAGATACAAAGTAGAAGAACTCAATAGTCATTGCAAATACAATGTAATTTCGTAATATGTTATTTTTATTAAATAAGAATGACATTTTACGCGTTTGATATTTATTATTTTCATATCTTACTTCTTGATTGTCGACATTCATTAAATGGAACACGTTGTGCTCTTTTCTACTTAAAAGATAACAACGACAATTGATATATATATATATATATATATATATATATATAAAGAGACAAACAATTCACCATTTCAATATATATTACTCAACTCTACATATATATAATCACTCATTTAATTATATTAAGTAATTTAAAAACAACAATTTTCAATTATTACCTATGATTACAAGTTAAAATAATTGTCCGTGCAACGCACGGGGGTAATACTAGTTATCTTTATATATGTGTGTAATATGTATTTGATATCCTATATAAAGAGAGTGTTTAATAAATTACAGAACCATAATTCTACCTTTGTCTTATATCTTCTTCTTTACTGCTTTCCTTTTACGACAAATAAACCTTCATAAACTAAAATAACAATTATACAATTTTAATATCAAAAAAGTCTAACTGGGCAAAAAAAAAATTTTTTTTTGGCGTTGAACTGTTGGATCGCACTCCAATTTTTATAGCATCTTCAAGGCATGTCGAGTTACGTTACGAGCGGTGGAGATTGGATTATGAGATTTGAGAAAACATTGAATTTCGAACAGAGCAAGTTTTATTTTTGGAATTTCCTGTGCAGCATTTTTGAAAATAATATTGTGCACAATCAAAATGTTGGATCAAACTAAAAATTGAACACATTGTTCAATACATATACACGTTTAATCTGAATGGTGGAGATCTGAATTTGAGTACCATTGGATCCGATAATTAATCTTGAACAAGTTGTATTTGTTTTTCGTAACTATTTGCTCATATTTTTTCAAAATGGGATTACAAACAATCTAACCGTTAGATGAATCTAAATTTTGGATATAGTGTTCGAACACATAGGGGTGAGTTCTTGACGGTGAAGATCGGGTTTGGAGATCTCTATAATCAGAAACATGTCGTGGACGACCAATTGAAAAAAAAAACGAGAATGCCCTAAGAAAGAATTGTATCTTTTCTCCAAAATAATTCGAACTACCTATTATATTAAATGCAAATAATAAATATTTATTTACATTTATATGTGGAATGATGTGTTTGCCCTCAATTCAAGTTCTTATACAAAGCATGTATATATGTTACCTATGATAGAATGAAATTATATGTGTATGTTACGTTATGTGTATCTTGACAAGTATGGATCTTTGTAATACCTTAATGATATTCATAGAGTACATATTGTATTATTTATGCTCTTAAATGATTTATTACTTAGAAATCGTAAATGAACTTATTTGCATATACTTATATGAGAGATCGATCATGATTTCGCCATTGTGTTTAGTTAAGGATATGAATTTCGATGAATTAATTTCATGTGTTGGTAATTTGGTCTTTCTTCTCCTGTTGAAATAGTACATAGTACTCTCAATATATGTGTGATTGATTGTATATTTAAATTATTGTGAAAGTTCATGTAAAATACAAAACATGTCATTCTTGTGACAAAAACAAAGTATCAAAGAAAGAGTACATAAGTTCTTCAAATTGATTGTCTAAAGAAATTAACTAAACTAGTTCAATTTAAATTCAAAATACTAGGCTCAAAAGAAATTGAGTATATCATCAGTCGTTTGATGTGGAAACTAGAATAAGTATAATTTCACAATAATCCACCAACCCCCAAATGACAAAAAGTCGTCAAACTAAGTTAAAGTCAATTCCTTAACGAGTATGAGGCTTCATACCATCAATCTTATGTTGAAGAAATATATGTTTACAAACATCAGATGAATTTTGGGATGCCCTAAATGACTATTTCGGGAACTTTACGACACGCTACTTCTAGGCCTAAGAATTCAGTGAAATGAATTTTGTTTGCTTGCTAATAATGATCAATGACAGTGTTTCAACTTAAAACGTGTCTTAGCATATGTGGAGAAAATCACAATCTCACTTTATTTTTTTTTCACTTGCGCACACATACTGATGCATTAGTATAATATTAATTATGACTATAAGTAGTCGAGAGATATGATCGTATTCTTCGAAATAGCTATATCAAATCTCTAGATAACAAAAAAATTCACGAGGCTAACTATGGTAAATATGAATAGTGAAAATAACCTTAAAGGAAAAGGGGACGAGACATGGTGATCCTTACTTATGTGAAAGAATAAACCACAAGGTAAGAGATATAAGGGTTCATGGTATTTATTGGCTATGGTAGAAGTCGTGGAGATTCTCCCACTAGCCTTACTTAAACAATAGATATTATCTATTTCGACTTATCAAATTTGTAAGTTTATTTACTTTCCGTAGAACTTATCAAAGTATGATAAATAATTCTTATTAAACTATTGTACAGTATTTGATATATTTACCACACATTTACATACAAATTTCAAGACTATTAAAATATAATGTAACATATCTCCCCTTTACATTAATGTAGAATCCTCCCGTGTCCTATGTGTATGTTCTCACGCTTTATCCGTTTTAAAAAAATTATGGTGTTTCGGTGTCAACCTAACATCTACCTAATTTAATATTTTTCTTTTATATATTTTTATCTAATTTAATATTTTATTATTATATTTTTTTAACTTAATATTATTTTTTATTATGTGTTACTTAACTCAATATTATTATTTTTATTAATTTTACGAGTATTACTGTTTTCAAATCTCACGTAATATACGAGGTGTTAAATTAGTGCATAGAATACATCAAAACATTTATATATATATATATATATATATTGTTGGGGAATCTCTAGAAAAGTCCGGGGCGAACGCGAATAAGAGGATTATTAACCGTATACTGTAAAATTTGGAGTGGGCCTTCGTGGCTGCTTCTTCCAATCATTCTGGAAAGCACGGTCAAACAAATATCCGCGTTCTCACAAACCTATTTAAACCCAATTAATCTCTAATTCTCAAAAACAATAATTGTCTTGCCTCTTTTAATTTTCCCATTTCTCTAGTTTTCATATCTTTAAAACATCTCACTACAGTACTTGATCTCATCATATATATTTCCGATTTCCGCAACCAGAAATCGATTGCTTTACTTCAATGGAGCGATACGAGCAGTACGAGCGTGTTTTCAAGCACTTCGATTCGAACGCGGACGGCAAAATATGCCCGGCGGAGCTCCGGCAGTGCGTGGGCTCGATCGGCGGCGATATGACGGCGGAGGAGGCCGAGTCGGCGGTGGCGCTGATGGATTCCGACGGAGACGGTCTGTTGTGCTTGGAGGATTTCGTTAGGATAGTGGAGGGCGCAGGGGAAGAGGAGAAGGCGAGCGATGTGGAGGCGGCGTTCAGAATGTACGCGGTGGATGGAAGCGCGTGCATCACACCGAAGAGCTTGAGAAGAATGCTGAGTAGGTTGGGGGAGAGGAAGAGTGTGGACGAGTGCAGGAATATGATCGCTCGATTCGATCTTAATGGCGACGGGGTTCTTAATCTGGATGAGTTTAAGGTCATGATGGCGTGTTGATCATTATCATACGACGTCGTTTTAGTTTAATTCTTCTGTTTTTT